>JAECUM010008685.1:0-110342 GCA_016617855.1 Megalonaias nervosa | reverse complement strand
AACAACGTTTCTTTGGTCTGAAAATGTCACGAGGCTTTAAATAAGTGAAAGGCCGTTCTTAACAGTGCACCAGTTCTTTCAGCTCCAAATTTTAGTCAGTCATTTAAATTTTATGTTGATGCAAGCGATATTGGGGTTGGTGGAGAATTGATTCAAGAAAAGAAATATGGTGCAGGTCATCCAGTGTGCTATTTTTCTAAAATAAACATGAGAGAAATTATTCCACAATCGAAAAGGAATGTTTGGCTTTGATACTGGATTTGCAACACTTTGACATGTATATTTTGAGAATTATTTTATCCAGCTCCAGCACCGATTATTGTATTTAGTGATCACAACTCTCTTCCTTTCATTGGCATGATGAATAACAAAATTTGAAATTATTATGGTGGAGTTTGATATTGACGTCAGGCACATCATAGGAAAAGACAACATATTGCAAATACACTTTAACATGTATAAAAGTATTATATTGCTTCATGTATTTTTTGTCTCATTCATAAGACACAATCTTTCATAATTTTAACTATGTGTATATTTTACTAATGTGTAAAAGAAAGTTTAATTGTATGAATCTTTTTCCTTTGTGAGGTGAGGCATTTTGCATATTTAATATGTATTGTTGGTTGGCTTTTCTCAATGATTGTACATTATGCATGTCTATATTTTGTAATTGACCTTAGTCCAAAATCAAGTTAATGGTCTACCCGACCAGTGACATTTATTTTGTATACAGTAAAATGCATAACTACTATTTCTCTGTGACTATAGATCAAGTATTCAGGTCATTATTAGTGTAGGTAAACATGTTTACTTCTGTCTAAATGTAGATTATTAGATTTTCACTTGGAAATTCCTAATCTTGTTAACAACTTTGAATGTCTTTAGAGGGAAGAATGCCTACCTACCTACCTATTGGCTCTATGATTGTGTCGTAACTTTTATATCCATGTTGTTTATTTGAAAAATTACTAATTCCTGCCTTAATATCCAAAGTGGAATCAGTTTTATTGTTGTGTTCATTTTTTTGTTTGGGTGGATTTATTTAAATTATTCACTTGAGTTACAACATGATCATTAATACTTATTTGACTAAGTCATTAATTTGGAATTATATTGAATTAAGACAAGGACATTTTGGATTATATTATTGTGGTTTATCAAAAAACACATCACCACATGCCAGGCCATTGGCACATTTGAGACAATAGGCAAATCAAGACATTCAATATCAGAATTTATTTGGTACACCACTGGAATTCAATTGGATCTATGTAGATTTGGACTTGTGATAGAGTGGAACAATGTGGGCATTTGATGGCAGCTGAATTGGTACTTAATATGAACCTGTCAAAGCTGCTGGTTAAGAGTTTTTTTTCTGATTCTTAGTGTTGCTATGACTTTAGAGTCATGTTGGTTGACCAGTGTTGGGGCGCTGACATTTCTGCATACTTGTTTTTTAATGTTGTACAGCCTATGACTTTTATGGCTGTTGTTCCATCCCGTTTGCCATTTGTTATTAATTTCATGTTGGATATGCTACAAATTTCTTGAACACTGTATTTCAGTGAGAGTTCTTAGGTTCATTAAGCTCATTATTTGCTTCTTTGTTTGCGATTTTGTTTCCAGGGATGTCAATTTGTGATGGTACCGACATGAATTCTACCTTACAGCTATTATGTTATATAATTTTAAATCTCATGCTTACTTCTTTTAACAGATTTTCTCTACCAAAATTCTTGCGAATGTTCCATATCAGAACTCAATATGTTTGCCATGCAAATGATGATGATGACAATGGAAGAATCCTAATGGATATAGCTTCTTCCTTTGTCGTCTTTGACCACCTCAGCACCTATAGAATTTGAAATAAAGGCACAATCTGAAAATGATATTGATCTGAATAACAGTCACTTGTACCTGAAGCTCAAAATTCTGAAAAAGGAAAACAGCAAATCAGGGGTAGATATGTACTTGAATAACAAACTAGTCATCAACAGCATGGACATTTGCCTTTATTGAGTGTACCTGGAAAGTCTCGTCACATACGGAAAAGAAGCCAAGAATACACATCAGAATGCCTCCTTGATGTGGATACCTGACACTTTGGAAAAGTTGAACAACAAAAAGTTGACAGAAGCTGATGATCCTGACAATGTTGGATTGATTTAACGATCATTGAAGAAAAATCAAACAAGTACGTAATTTATATAAATTATAGATTGTTTGCATTTTGAACATATTGTTGCAAGACAAGTATTTGTTGAATGGAGTGGATGTATGACAGAAACTTAATTGAAGTAGTACCATGTACCATTTAATGGCCAAAGTTAACGAGTACGAAACAAATGTCGAAGAAGTCAGAGTTTACATGCGTTGTGTGGAAGTCTTACCTAAATTGGGAAATGACATTAGTCAAGCCCAGAACAGAATGACAGCCACACATTATCAAGGATAAGTGCATGTCAAAACTGTTGCCTCTAGAAGATTGAAGATCATGTTTTCCATGGACATCTACTGAAATGGTTACTCAGCTATGCAGCCCTCAGTGGTGCTTTCAATCAAAATCTTTCCAAGTTCCAATACTACAACATGTCCATAGTGGAAGTCACCCGATGTGACCAGATATAGTAAACCAGATCTTTAAACTTAACTTCACTCAGAAAACTTACTTGTGATCTTACCTGACATCGTTTGATGCCACAGGACAGTTAGGTACCAACTTTGTCCATGGTAGTTTGTACAAGGATTATGCAGGAGGTTATGCTTTGTGGGGACTTGATTTCACTCCAGACCAAAGCTGCTATGAAGGACATTTCCACCCTGTAAAATTGAGCTAATTTTGCATGGAACTCAGTGTGTAGTCGCTCTGGCGAACACAGTCAAATTCATCATGTGTACATAATTTGACTACAATCTGGAAATCAACAGTTTGAGAGACATGATCCTAGATTGTCAGAGGAAAAAGGAAAAAAACAAACATGAAGAACATATGGAAATAGGTGATGACGATGTTTTTGGTTTTCCTCCGGAACCCAGAAAACACAAATACAGGCATGATGTCAAGTTGGCAAAACAAAAACATTTAATCTTCTGTGTGGTCGTGTCATGGCAGAAAGAATCACATGCCTAACCAGAGAACAGTGTCATGGATGTTAAATTTGAGCATCCCAGTCAATTAAGATCTCAACTATCCATGACAACAACCTAACAAGCCTATTTATGGCCAATCACATCTCTTAGAAATTAGATAATATTAATTATTATCCAAACTCTGTCTTTTTGGTTTGTGTATTTCTTTGTCTTCCTCAAAAAACTAAAACTTAAACAGCTGTCTACCCGAATGTAATAATGTATTTGTGCATATAGTGTGTATGTATAAACACTATTTAACCCTTGTGTATGTTAGATCTATCTGTAATATAGGAAGGCCTGCGCAATTATTTAACCCTTGTGTATGTTAGATCTATCTGTAATATAGGAAGGCCTGCGCAATTATTTAACCCTTGTGTATGTTAGATCTATCTGTAATATAGGAAGGCCTACACAATTATTTAACCCTTGTGTATGTTAGATCTATCTGTAATATAGGAAGGCCTGTGCAATTATTTAACCCTTGTGTATGTTAGATCTATCTGTAATATAGGAAGGCCTGCGCAATTATTTAACCCTTGTGTATGTTAGATCTATCTGTAATATAGGAAGGCCTGTGCAATTATTTAACCCTTGTGTATGTTAGATCTATCTGTAATATAGGAAGGCCTGCACAATTATTTAACCCTTGTGTATGTTAGATCTATCTGTAATATAGGAAGGCCTGTGCAATTATTTAACCCTTGTGTATGTTAGATCTATCTGTAATATTGGAAGGCCTGCGCAATTTATTTTGAGTTCTATTGTTTAATGCACTAACAGGAATTTTCCTTTACATCCTTACTAGATTTACCTTCCCTTTCCCAGTACAGGCATCCATATTAATAAAAATCATAGCTTCTATAAATACCTTAGGTTCTGTATTTCCTTATCTATTTATCTGTATTTCCATCCTACAACAGGAATAAAACCTCTACAAATTTAATACTAAATAGCAGAACATACTCTTTCATTAACTCTCACTCTTTTTTGCTGGCGCCACACGGTGAGAATCCACGGAGTATCATACAAACTTTGACCCTCAAAGAAAACAAACTAGAAGGTGGTCCTAAGACCAGACTATCATCCCCTCGATTAAATTAAGAACAAATACATCATTTAAAGGTGCTTGTGTCTAAAAATATAGGATATTCTCTCCCTCAAAAGAACCAGGTCAGCAATAATTTTCTACTGTTAGGATTCTATGGTCTTCAACTATGTAACAGAAAGAAGCAAAACCAAATTCAGTAAAATTCAACAAACAATTTATTTTCTTAGAATTAAAAGTGAAAATTTAAGAGGAAATTACAGAATTGTGGAATTGTGAATAAAATCCTATCAATTCCTATATGTCCAATCACAAGTCTGAAACCATTGAATGCTCTGAACTAATTCCAATGGTCCTTAACGTGCCAATGTACCAAAAGCCTTGATGTACTGTTAGGTATATCTATATTTTGTGTAACCTTTGGTATACATCTATATTTATACTGTGTGTCATTTTGGTTCATGACTAAATTGTAATGATCATCTATAACAAACATATAACAGCTGACTATTTTTCCATGGGTGAAGACTATTTTGGATTTAATTCATTATACTACAAGGTCCTCTTAAATTATCACTTTATATTTTTTATAATTAAATTATTTGTTATGTTTTACAAAACTTATGGGTATTGCCTTTTTACTACTAGTGTATGACCATAGTCATAAAATTGCTTTGAAATTTAAATTAATTTTGTTTTGTGATTTTCTTAGTCACTGCTATTTTGATTTCACATAGTGAAATCAACAAGATCTCAAAGTGTCATCGAAAGTGGAGAACTTTATTTCAAATCTAACCCAGGAAGGGTTAGAGTCCTTACAAAAGGACAAGTTGCTAGAGCTTGCCAAGGATGAGTTGCTAGAGCTTGCCAAGGATGAGTTGCTACAGCTTGCCAAGGACAAGTTGCTACAGCTTGCCAAGGACGAGTTGCTACAGCTTGCCAAGGACAAGTTGCTACAGCTTGCCAAGGATGAGTTGCTACAGCTTGTCAAGGATGAGTTGCTACAGCTTACCAAGGATGAGTTGCTACAGCTTGCCAACGACAAGTTGCTACAGCTTGCCAAGGGTGAGTTGCTACAGCTTACCAAGGATGAGTTGCTACAGCTTGCCAAGGATGAGTTGCTATAGCTTGCCATGGATGAGTTGCTACAGCTTGCCAAGGACAAGTTGCTACAGCTTGCCAAGGGCAAGTTGCTACAGCTTGCCAAGGACAAGTTGCTAGAACTTGCCAAGGATGAGTTGCTAGAGTTTGCCAAACAATATTCTATTTAGGAAGTAAAAGCATCTTTGGCAAAACAAGAAATTAAAAATATTTTGATCCAGTATTTGGTGCAAAAGAAAATGTTTGATACAAGTTCTTTGAGTTTAATTAGTAAATCTGTCTGGCTCTGATATAAAAATAATAGAATGGAAAACAAAAACTAGATAGAGATAGAGCTAAGAAAGCTTCAACTTCAAAAAGAAATTATGGAAATCCAAAATCAGAAAGATAAAGGAGAAAAGGGGGAGAGGCAATTGTTGATGCAGATGCAAAAAGAAGACAAGGAAATGCAATTTAAATTAAAAGAATTAAAACTAGGAACTAGAAGGCACTCCCTCATGCAAGTTCAAGTTCATATGTTATTAAAAATATTAGGTACCCACTTCGAAAGAAGAAAAGTAGATCAATGCTTTCCGCATTTTAAAAAAATAGCTGCAAATTGTAAATGACCACTGGACTTTGTTATTACGGATTGCACTTACTGGCACATGAAGTCTGCACTTCACTGACAGTAGAACCAAGTGCTAATTATGATGTAGTTAAGGAATGTATCTTGAAGGGTTATGAGTTGGCACCTGAGACATATCAACAACAGTAGAAATTGTAAGAAAGAAACCAGTCAAACCATTGTCAACTTTGCTAGGGAAGAAGGAACAAATATTTGATATGTGGAGTGCATCTAAAAAGGTTGATAAAGATTATGACAACCTTACAGAACTCGTATTAGTCGAAGAGTTCAAGAATTGCATCCATAGTGATATCAAGAACCATCTTGATGATCAAGAGTTAGGAACTTGAAAGATGCTGCTCGTACAGCTGAGGACTATTCCAAAATTTAAATGGCGAAAAATATTACCATGTTAAATAAACAGATGTACCAAAGCAGTTTTTCAAAACGTTTATACATAAACAACACAGATAAAAAAAAAGAAATACTGTGAGAAAGCCATTTAAATTAAATTTTCCTAAGTTCCTTTGCTTTTTTGAGGGATATGTTTGTTGCTTTTGTTTATTGCATCAGGGGCATAGTATTTTATAAACAGTTAGAAAGCACAACTGATATATACCTAATAAAGGAAAAAAGTTTCCTTTTGTGATTTTATTTTATCCTGAATGAATTATGTGGTAAAAAGTTCATATAAACAATGTAAATTGGCAAGATCTAGATCAGTTATGGTAAAGTTCAAAGCAAAGTATCTGTAATTGAAAGGCAACTAAATGGATATCAAAGGGCCTCAAGTGCAATATGAAATGGCAACTGAATGAATATCAAAGGGCCTCAAATGAGATAAGGAATGGGAACTGAATGGATATAAAAAAGCCTCAAATGCAACATGGAGAGGCAATTAAATGGATATCAAAGGGCCTTTAAGTGAGATAAGGAAAGGCAATTGAATGGATATCAAAGGGCCTAAAGGGAGATAAGGAAAGGCAACTGAATGGATATCAAAGGACCTTAAGTGCAATATGGAAAGACAACTAACTGTATATCAAGGGCCTAAAGGGAGAAAAGGAAAGGCAACTGAATGGATATCAAAGGGCCTCAAGTGCTATATGGAAAGGCAAATAAATGGATATCAAAGGGTCTAAAGTGAGATAAGGAAAAGCAACTGAACAGATATCAAAGGGTCTAAAGAGAGATATAGAAAGGCAAATGAATAGATATCAATGGGCCTAAAGTGAGATATGGAAAGACAACTAATGGCTGTAGAATGACCAAAAATGAGATACATTAACTAGAATGGTCAAAGATGATTTGCTTATTTTTTTACTAGTACACTTGTAAAGCACAATGTATTACAGTCTATAGATGAGCCTGCAATGAGCAATTTTTGCTTCCAATTTTCACATGAATTTCAACATGCATGATTATTATTCATGATTTCTTTCATATTGAGCATACATGAAGCATACACACATGGTGTGAATGATTCCTTTCACATTGGGTATACATGAACAATAAACATGATGTGCATGATTCCTTTATATTGGGCATACATGGAGCATACACACATGATGTGCATGATTCATTTCATACTGGGCATACACAAAGCATATACAAGATGTACATGATTCCTTTCATATTGGGCATACATGAAGGATAAACATGATGTGCATGATTCTTTTCATACTGGGCATACACAAAGCATATACATGATGTACATGATACCTTTCATATTGGGCATACATGAAGGATAAACATGATGTGCATGATTCTTTTCATACTGGGCACACACAAAACACACACACATGATGTACATGATACCTTTCATATTGGGCATACATGAAACATACACACATTGGACATACATGAAGCATACACACATAGTGTGCATGATTCTCATGTGTGGAAATTTTCACATGAATTTCAACATGCATGATTATTATTCATGATTTCTTTCATATTGAACAAACATGAAGCATACACATATGGTGTGAATGATTCCTTTCACACTGGGCATACATGAATGATAAACATGATGTGCATGATTCCTTTCATACTGGACATACATGAAGCATACACACATGATGTGCATGATTCCTTTCATATTGGGCATACATGGTGCATACACACATGATGTGCATAATTCTTTTCATACTGGGCACACACGAAGCATACACACATGATGTGCATGACTCTTTTCATACTGGCCACACATGAAGCATACACACATGATGTACATGATTCCTTTCATGTTAGGCATACATGAAGCATACACAGATGAGCATAATTCCCTTCATACTGGGCATACATGAAGCATACACATAGTGTGCGTGATTCTCATGTGTGGTATTTTTGTCTGTCATAGTAATGATATATCAAGAGGATGTCACCGTGACCTACATAAATGAAAACCGATTTGTGAAAACTTTGAAGAAATACAACCATGAATAAATATACTGTACTACATAGTCATTTAAAAAGGATATAATTTATTGCACTATATTGAGACTAATTTATGGTGAAGTACATTATACATATGACTACCATATGACTACATTATACATATGACTACCATTGACTACCATATGACTACATTATACATATGACTACCATTGACTACCATATGACTACATTATACATATGACTACCACTGAATAAATTGGGATCTTTGACTATACTTGCATTATAACAGGAACCATGTTATAATGAAGATCATTATAGTGAAGGGGTGCTGTATATTCTCATAACAGAAACCATGTTGTAATGATGGTCCTTATAGCAAGAAAGTATTGTATATAGTTACCTTACAACAAGAACCATGTTGTAATGATGGTCCTTATAGCAAGAAAGTATTGTATATAGTTACCTTATAACAAGAACCATGTTGTAATGATGGTCCTTATAGCAAGAAAGTATTGTATATAGTTACCTTACAACAAGAACCATGCTCTAATGAAGGTCTTTACAGTAAGGAAGTATTGTATATAATGACCTTACAACAGGAACCATGTTATAATTAATAGAGCTAAAACACTCTGACAGCCTGATGCCATAGGCCCATCTAAATATAGATCGGGCTCATCTCACATTATAAGTAAGTTGCCTGTGTGGCCTAGTTTTAAAAAAAGCATTACCTAATTTACCAGAGAAAAACCCTGAGCCCTCCATTTTCTGTAATTGTGACATATCCACTGTATTATCACATAAACTGATTATGAACTTTTATTTTTATGAACTTTTTATTTTTAACTATATTTTTAAAAAATCAATGCATATCCAACTTCATTTTTACTTCCAACTTTGACCGAGAAACATGGAGATTTTAACAGCATTCAGAAAACAAAATAGCTGCAAGGCCCCCAAATACTTATTCTTACATACAGCACAGATCTCAATGAAATACTGACTGTACATCAACTTGAAGGACTCACGGAACTAATTCAGCTTCCATAGTAAAACTATGGAAACAGCACAACATTAAAAACTCAATAACTTTAAATTTCTAAATGCATAATGATCAAACCATTATTTCTCAGGATAGTCCCATTGTTTCTCAGTATAGTCCCATCTGTGATGTAAGTTTCTGCATGGAGAAAGCCATATGTCCCATGAAATTTTACTGATTTACATGTGTTTTCAATCCACACCAAAAGAATCAGGTGCTAATTTCAGTAATGTGTCTTTCAAAGTCTGTAAAAGGACTGAAATTCCATGAATAAAGCATTGTAATTTTTCAGCTCTCAAAGATTCTATTTACTAAAATTTTTCTTTTGATTATTAAGCAATCAGAGCCATATATACTCTATGTTCACCCATTTCTAGACTGGTTTCCATGCAAGACTAACATGTATACTTGCTACAATAAAGTAACTGTCTCTCACCCAGAGTTATCTGAATTGTGCAGCATAGTTCTGTGTGCTTTCAAAGTGCTAAAATGATTTTGTAAACAAATAAAGATTTAGATGACACAATCATTAAATATTTAGTCTGTGCACTTTATGAAATTCTTTAAGTGACTGTTAGTCTTGCCATCAATGACAAAATATTGCCAAAATACCAGCACTGTGGGAAAGCATCATGGGTACTTTTGTCTCTCCTAAAAAAAATGTTATCAGATTTCTGTATCGAACCTAAGATCCTAGATTTGATAACATATTTATCTTCTGTTTCACACTAAATAAGTGGGGTTAACTAATGAATCAGAATCAGTCTGTTCAACAAAGCCAGGACCTAGTGTTGGCATTGATGTCAAAGATAAAATGGGAATGTTTGTCAGGTCTTTTGATGGTACTACAGTTTGATAGTACTGGCTAGATGACAGTGATGGACAATCTGTTGGATTTGGTGGAATGGGGATATTTGTCAGATTTGGTGATCGTGCATGAGCGTTGCTATTAATCTTAGCTGGATGCAGACTGTCAAAATCTGCATTTTCTTCACGTTCCATAGAACATTGTACAGCACATTCTCCTGGGAATGATTGATAAACTGACTCGTTAGAAAATAATGTATCATCTGTCTCACAAACAAGAGCTTGTCTTCTGTACAAATATAATCTGTCAATGGATGGTGTAAAACTGGCCCTATCTGGAAGGACAGTTTGAGGCTGAGTATTGTTGATCAAAAGAAGACTGCTTTCTTCAGTGTCCTCTGCTCCATCCTGCACCTGCACTCCCATCTTCTCATGCATGGGATCTGCTACTGAAGCGATCTGACCCTGTGGCAGCAATAATACACTCTGTACAGAACTTGGGGTAATCTGGCTTGACCAATGATCATGAATGGAAGACCAGCTAGCAACATTCTCTACTGTCTGAGAGTGGTACACACTCATTTGAAAATGGTCCACCCTAAAGATGGGTCTGTTCTGAGTGACTTCCTTTAATTTTGTATCTGATTGCTCATGATGAACAAAGCTAACAGCACATCCTACAGCTTTCCCATTTAAAAATGTCTCTGGTTTCTCCTGTACATATTCACTTTTGTCAGCATGGCCTTTTGGAGATGTTTCATCCTGATCATACAGTGGATGTGGAAGAACAGGATGTGATCCCTCCACTTCCTTTACTGCTGTGTCAGGTTCCTCCTCTTCACTACAACTTGAGACATCACACTGTGTTCCTGTTGAGTGATTTTCTTGAGGCATGCTATGATGGCGACTGTCTGAAACCTGGGTGCAAGACTCCTCTGTTGGCATGGAGTTTAGAAGAGTCGGTCTCTGCTCAACATCCACATCTAATGCAGCATTTGAAGAAGAACTTACAGGCTCATTATTATTTGCAAGTGCAGGTCCTGTATGTGCAAAAAATAATAAAAGAAACTATTATAGAACATTTATGATTTTATCCTCAAGGTTTGATATAAAAGTATGTTCTGTATAATATTACATTACTATATTACTATAGTATTGGTACAATGTCAATCATGGGCAAACTAAGGCAATCTTTCCAAACTTTATTTGTTTGCTGCCCTCCAACTTACCCATCAAAACTGCTGTAACTGAATTTTAAAATGATAAAAGGGAACTTTTTTAGTTGTATAGCTAACAGTACTGAATGTTTAACATTGTTCAAAATTGTGCATCTGGCAAATAATTATTACCCCTCTATGCACAACTGAAACATTTGGGTCAGGATAAAAGGAACAAGTATAATTTATCATATATGCTATTACTAACTCTAAACAATCTGTACACAGTCCAAAGTAATTCTTCTTAGCTCCTGTATTTAAAACAGTCTCTCATTGACAAGTCACAACTTTGCTTTCCTACTTTCTACTATTTTAAAACAAAAGTAAATAAGATATAAACAATATGGATCTGCAGTATTGAAATTTAATTATGTTGTTTTATATATTTAATTATGTTGTTTTATATATTTAATTATGTTGTTTTATATATTTATGTTGTTTTATACAGCTATCTTGTTAATAGTTCTTTTCTATGTGTAACATAAAAGCAATTGCATTAAATGTATGTTTTCACAACTGTACACAAGATCTGTTCTTGGAGTGTTCTAGAAGGCCAGGAAACTGAATTGTACACAATATCTGTATTGGGAGTGTCCTTGAAGGCCAAGAGTTACAACTGTATACAAGATCTGTATTGGGAGTGTATTAGAAAGCCAGGAGCCATAAAGATTTGTATTGGGAGTGTCATAGAAGATAAGGAGCCAAAATTGGTTGATTCTGATAATGCTCTGCTTCCTTAACTCCAAAGTGATTTTTCCAAGATTTTCACTGAGGGAGAATTTCCCACCAAGTATTTTCATAAGAAGCAGGGGGATTTCCAATTATTGAAGGGCATGACAGTTTTTATATGAAAAGAGTATCTATGAATAGACCTTATTGTTTAGACAAAATCCTTTAATGAATAATGATAACATTTACAGTTTATCTTCATGTCTTATAACAATGGCACTATATTATATTCATTAGCACTGCATGTAACAGCAGAGACATTACTCCTAAATACCCAAAATTCCTGCCTGCCACTGGACAACCATGAAAACTGTCAATATTGCTCCTAAATACCCAAAATGAATGCCTGCCATTACACAATCTTGCCAACTATAGATATTACTCCTATATACCCAAAATGCATGCCTGCCATTGCACAACCTTGAAAACTGTAGATATTACTCCTAAATACCCAAAATGCATGCCTGCCATTGCACAACCTTGAAAACTGTAGATATTACTCCTAAATATCCCAAATGCATGCCTGCCATTGTACATCCTTGAAAACTGTAAACATTACTCCTAACTACCCAAACATTATTCCTGCCATTGAACAACTTTACCAAATGTTGATATTACTCCTAACTACCCAAAATGCATGCCCCCCCCCCTTGTACATCCTTGCCAAATGCAGACATTACTCCAGAGTACCAAAACGTGCAAGCCAGCCAAATTGAATGTACAATAGTGCCAAATATAAAAATTACTCCTAAATACCCAAAAGTTCATGCTTGCCATTGTTCAACATTGCCAAATGTAGATATTACTCCTAAATACCCAAAAGTTCATGCCTGACATTGTACAACATTGCCAGCTGTAGATATTACTCCTAAATAGCAAAAAGTGACTGATGCATTGTACAACCTTGCCAAATGTAGCTTGTAAAATGCAATTTCCATATGCTTCCTTATTTTTAAGGGGGCATTCAAATTCATAACATTTAGGAGGAACTTATTTGTAAGATGCATTGATATTCTTTACATTTATAAAGGACTTATTTGTAAGGAGGCATTCATATTCATTACATTTAGGACTTATTTGTAAGGAGTCAGTAATATTCATTAAATTTAAGAAGGACTTATTTATAAAGAAGCATTCATATCCATTACATTTTGGGCTTATGTAAGGAATCAGTCATATTCATTATATTTATGACTTATTTGTAAGGAAGCATTCATATTACATTTATGACTTATTTGTAAGGAGGCATTCATATTCATTACAGTTAGGAAGGATGTAAGGAGGTACTCATAGTCATTACATTTAGGACCTATTTGTAAGGAAGCATTCATATTACATTTAGGACTTATTTCTAATGAGGCATTCATATTCATTATATTTAGGATGTATTTGTATGGAGTCATTCATATTTATTACATCTGGGAAGGATTCAAGGAAACATTCATATTCATTACATTTAGGAAGGCCTTATCTGTAAGAAGGCATTCATATTTATTATGTTTAGAACTTATTTGTAATGAGGCATTCATATTTCCTACATGTAGGAAGGCTTTATTTGTAGGGAGGCATTCATATTCATTACATTTAGGAAGGATGCAAAGGGGCATTTATATTGCATTACATTTAGGAAGGATTTAATGGGCATTCATATTTATTACATTTAAGTAGGATTTAAGGGGCATTCATATTTATTACATTTAGGTAGGATTTAAGGGGCATTCATATGTATTACATTTAGGTAGGATTTAAGGGGCATTCATATTTATTACATTTAGGTAGGATTTAAGGGGTACACACATTTATAACACCAAACAAAGATTTACACAATCACACATCCTAGAAACACCACTTCTCCCCATATCCACCACTACCACCAAAAATGGTGACATTCCTGAAAATGATTCACTTTTGCATATTAGTTCACCAAGAATGCATCTAAAAGTTTTGATCATGTTGTCTCTCTTTCAATAGATAAATATTAAGACATTACTGTAGGAGAAAAGCTGGATTCTTTGTACCTAGATTAACCCAATTGAGTCTTGTACCTAGATTAACCCAACAGAGTTCTTGTACCTAGATTAACCTGATAGAGTCATTGTACCTAGATTAACCCAAAAGAGTTCTTGTACCTAGATTAACCCAATAGAGACTTTCTACCTAGATTAACCCAACAGAGTTCTTGTACCTAGATTAACCTGACAGTCATTGTACCTAGATTAACCCAACAGAGTCTTTGTACCTATATTAACCCAACAGAGACTTTGTACCTAGATTAACCCAACAGAGACTTTGTACCTAGATTAACCCAACAGAGACTTTGTACCTAGATTAACCCAATATAGTTCTTGTACCTAGACTGACCTGATAGAGCCACTGTACCTAGATTAACCCAACAGAGTTTTTGTACCTAGATTAACCCTATAGAGACTTTGTACCTAGATTAACCCAATACAGTCTTTGTTCATAGATTAACCCAATAGTCTTTGTACCCAAATTAACCCAATAGAGTTGTTGTACCTAGATTAACCCAATAGAGATTTTGTACCTAAATTAACCTGATGGAGTTTTTGTACCTAGATTAACCCAACAGAGACTTTGTACCTAGATTAACCCAATAGAGTCTTTGTACCTAGATTAACCCAATAGAGTTTTTGTACCTGGATTAACCTGATGGAGTCTTTGTACCTAGATTAACCCAATAGAGGCTTTGTACCTAGATTAACCCAACAGAGTCTTTGTACCTAGATTAACCCAATAGAGTTTTTATACCTAGATTAATCCAATAGAGTTTTTGTGCCTAGATTAACCCAACAGAGGTTTTGTATGTAGATTAAGCCAATAGAGTTTTTGTGCCTAGATTAACTCAATAGAGCTTTTGTGCCTAGATTAACCCAATAGAGACTCTGTACCTAGATTAACCCAACAGAGTGTTTGTACCTAGATTAACCCAATAGAGTTTCTGTACCTAGATTAAGCCAATAGAGTTCTTGTACCTAGATTAACCCAATATGGTCTTTGTACCTAGATTAACCCAACAGTGACTTTGTACCTAGATTAACCTGATGGAGTCTTAGTACCTAGATTAACCTGATAAGAGTCTTTGTACCTAGATTAACCCAATTGAGTCTTTGTACCTAGATTAACCCAATAGAGACTTTGTACCTAGATTAACCCAATAGAGTCTTTGTACCTAGATTAACCCAATAGAGACTTTGTACCTAGATTAACACAACAGAGTCTTAAGACTAGCCAAACTCATTGGGAAGCAAACTGAAAGCATGTGCAATGGCTTATTTTGACAAATTCCCCCACCTTTCATTGCAGATTCCAAAATCTCTACCCTAAGCCCAAGTAGGCACTCTTACCCCCTGACAGTAACCCAAGGGTCATCATGCAAAATCTATTATATACATATACTATCCTGCATGAATAAAGTGCTTTGGTTACAAATACTTCAAAATGTCATTTTAATTGGGACCAGGGATAATACTCCTGTCATATATGGTCATCACAGAGGTAACATAATTACCCAGTTCCATCAAATGCTTCAACAGGAAATATAGTACAGGACAGATGGATGTAGTCACAGACAGTTGTAGTACAGGACAGATGGATGTAGTCACATAGGAATTCCTGGGGTGGGACCAGGGATAATACTCCTGTCATATATGGTCATCACAGAGGTAACATAATTACCCAGTTCCATCAAATGCTTCAACAGGAAATATAGTACAGGACAGATGGATGTAGTCACAGACAATTGTAGTACAGGACAGATGGATGTAGTCACAGAAGGTTACCACCAGAGCAACATAACTACCCAGTTCATGATAAATCCATCAAGAGTTTAAGGAAATGTAGCAATGGACAGACACACCTGGTTACAGATGGCAATATAAATACCCAGTCTATGAAATTCCATGAAAAGTTTTGAGGAAATGTAGTTGTTGTTGTTGTTTGAGGGTTTAATGCCATTTTTCAGCACAAGATAGGCTATACATGGTGGCCAGTACAAATGGTGGAGAACCCAGGAAAACCCCAGAAAGAACCACCGATCCATAAGAAGCTACTGGCAAGCTTTCTCACATTCCCACATTGGCCGAGCATGAGACTCAAACCCACGCAGACAAATGAGATGGCAGTGATCCATAATGGTGAGCACTTTAGACCACTTGGCCACTTGGGGCCCCTGGAAATGTAGTAATGAATCAAGAGAATTAAGAATCAATGAATCAAGAGATGGAGGGTATCAGCAAATGCATGAGGATATTATGCATGGAAGTTCTTACCCTTTATGTCACAGACCTTTTAAGAAAGGCCACTCTGATATGAGGCCACCTTGATTCGTATCTATGTAGCTAGTATATCAAACCAATTTTGTTTTATTTGAAAAAAGAAAACATCTAATAAGGCCAACGTTTCCTTTCAAATGACATGGATTCACATAAGGGAAATCATGGTATTTATTTTGCTGTTGATCAAATAAGGTTCTTCTATTTTTATTCATTTCTGCCATGGGGCAAATGTAATTGCCTACTGTCCCTATGTCACATTCCAAATTGTATGATAATGTATCATGCAAGTACCAGATCATTGTGGTTGAGATAATGTTTATTTTAATCCAAATTCTGGGGACCGCTCCAGTGGCCTAATGGTCAGAGTGTTGCCTTGGATGCAGGAGGTCATAGGTTTGAACCCCAGCCAAGTCATACCAAAGACTTACAAAAATGGTACTAGCAGCTGCCTCGCTAGGTGCTCAGCATTAAGAGGTTAGTGTTAGGACTTGGCAACCTGGTGTCAGGATAATGTGACTGGATGGGACATCATGCTACATGTCTGCAGTATGATGCCCCAGTGCTAGACATCACTATAAACTGCCACACTGCAGACATCGTAGTGATATGACTGAAACTTTTTTAAAGCTACGTTAAAAGTCCAAATCACACACACACACACACACACACACACACACACACACACACACACACACACACAGACACATGCAATTTGGGGATAAAGCTAGAACTAATGATCAAAGCAAACACAGTACCACCCTTTGGTTTGATCCAGTCACCAGACCTCCTGTTATGAAGTATGGGTATCATTGATTTGATTCTATTACCAGACCTGTAACTATCTACTGTTATGAAGTATCAGGACAATTGATTTGATTCAATTGCCAGGCCTGTAATTACATACTGTTGTGACATATGGGGACCTTTGGTTTGATTCAATTGTCAGGCCTGTAACTATAAGCATGTACAGTCATGAAGTATGGGGACCTTTGGCTTTACACAATCGACAGGCCTGTAACTATATGCATGTACAGTCATGAAGCATGGGGACCTTTGGTTTGACACAATCATCAGGCCTGTGACTATATGCATGTATAGTCATGAAGTATGGGGACCTTTGGTTTGACACAATCGACAAGCCTGTAACTATATGTATGTACAGTTGCGAAGTGTGGGAGACTAAACTGAATAAATGGTCCGATAATATACACCAGCAAGAAAACCTGATAAGAATTTATCTGTTATTTTATAAGCATCTGATAGGATTAATACATTTTGTAGTAATCTGGTAAAACCTGATGAGAGTTAAGTCCATAACTGCCAGATATTATTATCTTACAGACAGTAAAATACTGGTTATATCTGCTAGAAAGTGACACTGAATCTTTAGCACATCGATGTTTATTAGAAAAGCTGTGATCAGTGGATCATTAAAATTAATTTTTGCTATCTCAGCCATCAGCATACATGGAATAACAGATGCCCATTCAACCAAAGAAAATTATTAACGGTCCTAAAACTTATGTGAGAAAACAAGTATTACAAAGGGTGGAAGAATCAAATGAAACAAAATAAATTGTCCTTTAATTGCTCAAACAATCATGGCTTTGAATTTTGAACAAAATACTGTATATAACCTATTGAAACAAAAATGAAATGGACACATTGTTGAGTGTTGGTAGTACAAAAAAAAAAAAAAACAGTGCCAAGAGATTTATGATTTGTTGTATTTGTATAAGATGCCCCCCCCCAGTACTAAGAGATGTATGATTTGTTTTATCAGCATAAGAACACCCCACACACCCCGAGTACCAGGAGATTATGACTTGTCTTATTTGCATAAGAACCTACCCCCCCCATACCAAGACATTTAAGATATGATTTATTTTATTTGCATAAGAACCCACAAGTATCTAGAGATTTATGATTATTTTATTTACCTAAGAACCCACCAGTACCAAAATATTTATGATGTGTTTTATTTGTAATTAAGAAACCCACCAGTACCATCACATTTGTGTTTGTTTTGTTTTATTTGTAAAATTATACTGAAGATGAACAAATACACCTGAGTTGACAGCACCTTTATTATCATGTATGTGTGTGTATGTGTGTGTGTGTGCCCATAACCTTGTCTATGAATATTGAAGGATGGAATGTATGTGCTATGCATGTTTGTTTACATAGGTATGTGTGTTTGTACTGCATGTTTGTACACATAGATATGTATGTGTGTGTTTGTACTTTTTGTTTGCTAATATAGGTATGTGTGTGCTTTTTTAACGTATGTTTACATACATAGGACTACTCTGGTGGCCTAAGTGGTTAGAGCCTCCGTCTTGGATGCAGGAGGTCACAGGTTCAAACCCCAGCTGAGTCATACCAAATACTTATAAAAATTGTACTAGCAGCTGCCTCACTTGGTGTTCAGCATTAAGAGGTTAGTGTTAGGACTGGTTGGCCTGGTGTCAGGATAGTGGGACATGATGCCAGATGTCTGTGGTATGATGCCCCAGTGCTGGACAACACTATAAACTGCCACACTGCAGACATCATAGCAGTGTAACTCAAATTGTTAAAGCTATGTAAAAAAATCAAAATCACACAAAACATATACATATGTAGGCCTGTGTGTGTGCTTGTACTGCATGCTTGCATATGTAGGTGTGTGTGTTGGTACTTCATGCATGCATGCATGTGTGTATGTGTGTGTGTGTGTGTGTTTTGAGGCTATTTAAGCTCCTGTACAAAACTACACTTATGTGTCTTTAATTGTTTATTCTTTATGTCACTGTTATGTCCTGGCATTCAGATTATCAACAACAAACCTGTATCCATCTAGCTGTTATTAATAAATAATGAACATGAGATATCATAGTTTTCAAACATTTTTAAACAATTTGTGTTTAGGTACATTTTTAAATCATGCATGTTATATACCTTGGTCTGGGTTCTTGTCACAACCACATAGTTTGAAGTTTCGCCTACGTCTTACACTAATGATCACAGCCACCACTAGCACCAGCAGCACAACAGTAATAGGAACCAGTACTGTGACAAGTTGTGTATCCATCACACTGGGTTGAACTGTAACTGGTCCACCAGTTGGCTGAACTGGTTTTCCACTGATGCTTACAGGAGGGGCTATTACAAATAAAAACACAAGAGTCAGGATTCTTTACAAAGAATTACTGTCCAGATTTGGAAAAATGTTTGGATCTGCCTGATACAGGAATGGAAGACTGAATTAGGCCTACCATTTGGAAGACTGAATCAGGCCCACCATTTGGAAGACCGAATCAGGCCCACCATATGGAAGACTGAATTAGGCCTACCATTTGGAAGACCAAATCAGACCCACCATATTGAAGACTGAATTAGACCCACCATATTGAAGACTGAATTAAACTCACCATATTGAAGACTGAATTAGACCCACCATATTGAAGACTGAATTAGACCCACCATATTGAAGACTGAATTAGACCCACCATATGAAGACTGAATTTGACCCACCATATTGAAGACTGAATTAGACCCACCATATTGAAGGCTGAATTTGACCCACCGTATTGAAGACTGAATTTGACCCACCATATAGAAGACTGAATTAGACCCACCATATTGAAGACTGAATTAGACCCACCATATTGAAGACTGAATTAGACCCACCATATTGAAGACTGAATTAAACTCACCATATTGAAGACTGAATTAGACCCACCATATTGAAGACTGAATTTGACCCACCATATAGAAGACTGAATTAGACCCACCATATAGAAGACTGAATTTGACCCACCATATTGAAGACTGAATTAGACCCACCATATTGAAGGCTGAATTTGACCCACCATATTGAAGACTTAATTAGACCCACCATATAGAAGACTGAATTAGACCCACCATATTGAAGACTAAATTAGACCCACCATATTGAAGGCTGATTAGGCCCACCATATTGAAGACTGAATCTGACCCACCATATAGAAGACTGAATTAGACCCACCATATTGAAGACTGAATTAGACCCACCATATTGAAGGCTGATTAGGCCCACCATATTGAAGGCCAAATCAGGCCCACCATATTGATGGCTGAATTTGACCCACCATATTTGAAGGTTGAATTAGGCCCACCATTATTGATGGGAACCTGTCAGAATTTCATACTTGATAATCGGTTCCACTTAACTGACTGATAATCAATTGTAATTGGTTATTATGAGTAAATTTTAATTTTTATTTTCTCAGTAGTTAAAAATGTTAATAAATGTACAGGAATAATCTCTTTTAATGACATGTATACTTAAACCTGATAAAACTATTACATTTTTTCTATTGTGTTGTGTTATTTTTGTTCTAAAACTTGTTAAAAGAAAGCAACCTTTTATGGTTGATCAGTCTAATGTAAATGAAATACTGTTGCAATCCCCCCAGACCCTTTCATTCATATGTGATGTGTTTATCATTTAAAGTAAAGAAGAACATGGTTTTCTTGTCTGTCATTATTTTCAAATACTGCAAAGGATTTTACATTTAAACTGAAACAAATCATCAAAATGTGTTTAAATTTATTAACTCAACAATTTAACAGCTTAATCATGTAATCATGACTATATGTTCCTAATTATAAACAACTGCACCTACGGAATATGGTATAGTTTTATATTTTTGTAAGTTGTGAAAGGAATAATAATTCAGATCAACTGTTTAGCTTACCACTTACACAGGAGTTTTATTAACCTTTGTGTTTTGCATGCAACTAAAAAGAAGTAGTCTCCCTTTACAGACAATCCATTATGGAGTTTCATGATTGATTATCTTATTGGTTTGCTCAACCAACTTATGATCAATTATAATGGATAATTGGAACAACACTACCCACCATACTGAATTGCACCATATTGCACAGCATGCAACTCCACCCTACCATTTTAAATTCAACAATAAAAATTAATGTCTACATGTAAGTTAATAAACTGAACAACTTGGGCATTGTATCTATAACAGTAGTCCTTAATTCCCAGAAAAGGCAAATACCGGTAGCTTTTCAAAACTTATATTACCACCCTTCTAGGGAAAGAGGGAGGGGGGTTATGATTTTCTTTCTAGTTGGGATGCTTTTCCTTTGCCTAAAGATAATTTATTTTTCTGACAAATATAGTGAATATAATAGGTTCTTTTATACTTTAAATCAGAGCGTGAATAAAGTCCCAGCCTCCCCAACACACCCCTGACCCCCATTCACAGTTGGCCTCTAATGAACAGTAATTTCTCTACCTCTTTCATAAAACACTGACAATGAAGGGATATTTTACTGGATTATTGTGAAAATGAAGTAATGGATCATACCAATCCCTTATGACTACACATCAAGTTTAAATATTGTCAATTAGAATTACCGTCAATAGCAAAATCAGTAGTACTGGCTCCTATCAGTATAAACAATTATCAGTAGAAATCACAAGGGACATCTCTGTTTCTATCATAACTTCCTATGATAACACCTGCCATCATTTGGGACATCAGAGAGATCTGATAGATCATAACTTCATATCACAACACCTGCCATTACCTGTGACATCCATTGCTATCATAACTTCGTATGGTAACAACTGCCATCACTTGGAATGTCTGTTTCTATCATAACTTCCTATGATATATCTTTAAATCAGAGTAATAAATTGCCAACACTTTGGTCCAAAATATGTCAGGAAGCCAAGGTGGCTCTCTTATAAGAGTATCAGACTCATAATCCAAGGGTCACATAATCTATACTTAATCAGGTCAGCATATTGTTTGGTGTATGGCATTATTAGTGGTTTAATTCTATGTAGGAAGCCTAATGTAATCTCAGCTTTATTGACTGTCCCTGCATTTAAGTCACCTATCATCAATGAGCAAAGTTATTTCTTCTTCATGTTTATCAAAGTTGTCTTCAAAATATGGTGACTCTGCAGTAGAAATTCTGAAGAAATGCATGCAGTACAAATGTAAAGGTTCATATCCCACCCAAATACATTGGTAGGTAGCTTAAACTACCAAGTAAAGTCACAATTTATTGTGATTTCATGAAATAGAACTGTTACGAGTCTATGCTCTTAAAATAAGTAACAGAAAAGAGTGAAAGATAACAAGCTTCGTAAAATCTAACAAATAATTTATTTCTGATGAATACAAAGTGAAAATTAGAAAAAAGAACTTACAGTATTGCAAACTAAATCCCCAAAATAATCCAAGAATTATAGACACAAGTCCTAGTAATTTAAAGTCCTGAATAAAACTCAGTACAAGTCCCGAAGAAATCCAAAAACTGAAGGCGATGACGTCTTTTATAGCTTAGAGTGTTGATGTGTCAACAGTCTTTTGTTGAATCACAGTAATATAATTCCAGGTTGGAATTCAGTATAAATTCCTGTGAATGTCTTTATCCAAGAATTTTATCAGAGCACTTTTATATTTCCAGAGAAAAAAAAATTCACTTAAATTCAGTAATTTGAAGAAATAAAATTCAGCCCAACTGGTCACAACATAATACAACTTTAAAGTGCTAGACGTTAAAGCATGAATGACCAAGTCCTCACAGTTACAATATATATAGTTCCCTACTTGACCTCAGGTCACAATCAGCATTTTCTATTTTAAAAATTTACTTAATGGAAAATAACCTTCTAGAATGATCCTGATGCTTATAAAATCAAAACCATAACCTGGATTACACTCAGGAAATTCCAAAACTTAGATCCAAATAACATATTTACTTATTCTGTTAATAATAATCCTGATATTAAGCCCATACTCAGAAAGAATAATTTAGCTATGCATTAGTTGGTTACACAAAATAAAATAAAAAAGTCAATTTGGGTCAAGCAGAAATTAACTCAATTTTGGACAAGGTCAAGTCCAACATACAATGTTACATTACAACAGCATATAATGAAATAAAATAAAACTAACTAACTAACAAAGCAAATTAAATATACATAACAGAACAGAATTCCACCTGATTTCCTTCCGCCAGCACTCTTTTTATGCTTATAACAATGTTCAATAAATGGAGCATACTGACACATTATTATCAATCTATGGTCTTAAATAGGTAATAGAAAAGAGTGAGAAGTGACAAGCTTTGTAAAATTCAACAAATAATTTATTTCCCGAGAATACAAAGTGAAAAATGTAAAAAGAACTTATGGTATTGCAAATTAAAGCCCAAATAATCCTGGAATTACTAACATAAGTCCTAATGATTAAAGTTATTAATAAACTTTAGTGGTGTTCCAAAACAAATCCAACACTGAAAGTGTTGATGTACTTATGATGGCCCATGTCATGGTGATGTGCCAACAGTCACAATAATACAATCAAACAATATATCCTTATTTGAAAAAATTCACAATAATTCCAAGTCTCTATTTCCAAGAATGTTATTTTTGGGCACTGTGTACATCCAGAGAAGAATAACTTGAATTAAATAATTTCAATAAACAAATTCCAACCCAAATGAAATACTGGACACACCAATAATACAAGTGATTCTGCTCAGATCTTAAAGCATGAATGAAAAATTTCTAGCTAAACAAGATTTTATTAGTCCTCTACTTGACCTCAGGTCACAAATAGCAGTCGCAAAAGAAAAACTGTTACCAAAGGAATAATTTCATTCTGGAAGGTTCCAAATGTTTAAAAGATAAAATCTTAGTTATAATTTGAAGGTCTGTTACTAAAATAATAATATAAAATGTGGTAAACAACCGGTAGACCTGGCACTTCAAGGGGAATTTCCAATGTTCTAGAGATAAACATATTTACAAAACAAAAATCAATTATTCAGGTCAGGTAGAAAATAAATTTGATTTTGGACAAGGTCAAGTCAAAAATACAATCATCAATAGCATATAATGAATAAAAAAGTAAAAAAATAACAAACAGTTCAAGAATGATTTATGCATTAAAGCTTTAATTTTAATAACACAAAATATACATGAAAAAACATAATATTTCTATATACATGAAAGTGCATCTGATATTAGTCTGTCTTTTCACTTAATGTGCCTGTTGTCAATACTGTATTCCTGCAATATTAAACTCCACATTAATAATCTCTGATTTTTGTTTGTTATCTTGCCAATGAAAGTAAGGGGGTTGTGATCACTAAATACAATAATCACAGAAGAAGCTGAACTAATATACACCTCAGAGTGTTGCAAAGCCAATATCAAAGCCAAATATTCCTTCTTGATTGTGGAATAATTTCTCTGGTGTTTATTTAATGTCTTAAAAAACTAGCCCAATGGATTATCTACACCATTATTTTTTACTGAATGAATACTGTACATACCCCAACATCACTTGCATCAACAGACAGTTCAAATGATTGGCTGAAATTTGGAGTTGTAAGAACTGGTGCACTCTTGAGTATGGCCTTCAACTTATCAAAGCCTCCTGACATTTTTCAGACCAAGAAAGCTTGCTTTTCTTACTCAATAAATTTGTCAGTGGTTCAGCAGCTATGGAAAAATTGAAACAAAAAATTCCCGATAGTATCCAGCCATACCCAAAAATTGCATCAGTTGCTTTTTACTGATAAGCACAAGGAATTTAGATATAGCCTTGACCTTACCATCTATTGATTTAACTTGTCCGTGTTTCAATATATGTCACAGAAATGTAATACAAGCACGACAAAACTCACTTTTGGATAAACTGTCAAATGGGCATCAATGTGTATGTCAAAGAATTTCTGAATTCTCTCTAAGTGATATTTCCAGGTGTCATTGTAGGTGATGACATTGTCAATGAAAGCATCACAATTTTCTAGATCAGATGTAATCATATTCATTAAATGTTGAAAAGTACAAGACAAACCTTTTATCCCAAATGGCATGATATTAAATTGATAAAGTCCATCTGGAGTTATGAATTCAATGCCAAAATTTCCTTTGCACTTTCTGTCAGTGGAATTTGCCAGAATCTTTAAAGAAGGTCAAATCTGGTGACATAATTTACATTTCCAAATCTGTCCATGCAGTTATCGATTCTTGGTGATGGAAATGAATCTGTTTTGGTCACACTATTCACTCTTCTATAGTCAGTGCACATGTGGTAATTATTATTTTGTTTCAGTATAAGAATGCATGGTGAACTCCAGGCACTATAATTGAGTTCTATGAGATCCAGCAAACACTGAATTTCTTTTTTCAAACATTCCTCATTGAGAGGGTTCATCCTGCATGAATGATGTTTACAGGTATGCAACCTACAACTTCATTGACATGGTAGATTTTATTTGTACATGTTGGAACATCTGGAAACAAGTGCTTATATTCAATAACAGCTGCTTTAATTCACTATTTTCTTGTGGCTGCAGAAGTGAACGTTTCTGGTCCAGATTATTCATAAGTTCTGAATGCTGAAGATTGGTTATACCAAAGTCACTACAGTGTTGCACCAAAGTCACTACAGTGTTACACCAAAGTCACAACAATGTGATTGCATTAAATTGCTTGCTGCTTAAATCTTCACTGTATGGGACAGGTACAACAAAACTGACTGCATAATTAACATGGTTATCTCTATCAACATACTCCTTTAAGATATTTATACAGCAAAGTGTTTTTGTTTTTGTCTCCCTTGAGTATAAATGATATAATTTAAATCACTCACTTTCTTTTCAACTGTGTAAGGACTTTAGTACTTAGCCAAAAGAGGATTTTGAGGTATGGACAAGAGAACCAATTCTGCTCAGATCTGACAGCACAAATGATTAATTTCTAGATAAACAGAACAAATTAATCATTTTTAGATAAACAAGATTATATAGTCCTCTACTTGACCTCAGGTCACAATTAGCATTTTCTATAAAAAAAAGACCTACAGTATTAACTAATGGAAAATTTTATTCTGGAAGTTCATAATGTTTACAAGATAAAATTTTAGTTAAAATTAGAAGGTCTGTTACTTAAATTATAATATAAAATGTGGCAAACAACAGGTAGACATGGCATTTCATGGAAAATTTCCTATGTTCTGGACTCAAACTGAGATAAACATGTTTACAAAACCAAAATCAATGATTCAGGTCAAGTAGAAAATGAACTTGATTTTGGACAAGGTAAAGTCCAAAATACAATTATCCATATCATATAATGAATTTTAAAAAAGTATTTAAAGAAACAAAAAATGCAGATTAAATATCCATAACACACATCAGAAAGGTACCTAGTCCAAGTTTCCTCTGACCCTTGCCACCCCATTTTTGATATTTGGACATTTATGTTGGGGTGTAAGTCCTACACCCCAACATAAATGTCCAAATATCAAAAATGGGGTCGCAAGGGTCAGAGGAAACTTGGACTAAAACGTACCTTGCTGGTCATTATTAGTATGGATTATTTGATTCACTGAAGCCTGAACCATATTAGTCCCCAGACCAATGTCTCTCTGGTGTGAGTTCGAGCAAACAGTACAGAAGTGATATACATTCTGAAGGGTCCGCCTCCCCTCCAATGGCATGGTGGTTTCTGAAGGGTCCGCCTCCCCTCCAATGGCATGGTGGTTTCTGAAGGGTCCGCCTCCCCTCCAATGGCATGGTGGTTTCTGAAGGGTCCGCCTCCCCTCCAGTGGCATGGTGGTTTCTGAAGGGTCCACCTCCCCTCCAATGGCATGGTGGTTTCTGAAGGGTCCGCCTCCCCTCCAGTGGCATGGTGGTTTCTGAAGGGTCCGCCTACCCTCCAATGGCATGGTGGTTTCTGAAGGGTCCGCCTCCCCTCCAATGGCATGGTGGTTTCCTTCAGGTACTCCTGTTTCCTCTACCTTACAAAAGTGGCCTCCCATCTCTCCCCTACACAGTGTAGAGATATGTGGTTTTGCAGACATATAAATTGCCACATGCTTTGAATGCATGATCAAGGTTGGGTTGATCATTCTACTTGCCCTACCCAATTAGGTGTACTGTAGACCAACAAGTTGTTCTCTATCTTTTATTTCTGACATGGTGGTCACCAGTAGTTTAAACTATCAAGTAACCCCATTATTTGTTTTGATTGTTCCTGGTGGCCACCAGTCATGTTAAAAACAAAAAAGAAGGTGGAGAACAACTTGCTGGACTAGGTGCTCCAATAAAGTATCAGATGTATCTACAAGAAACACTGAAATATGCTCAAAACCCTAAATGCACACAAGTATTTACATATTTACATGTTTCCAGTGTATATATTGGTGTACACAACAAAATTAAAATTTGTAATTGCTTTAATAATAATAAAAACAAAAAGAAATTTATTTTAGCTATTTTGATATGAATAAAGCAATTCATGCAATGATGTACTTGACCAGACAGGCGTGATAAAAAAAAATTGATTTTAGCGATTTTGATATGAATAAAGCAATTCATGTCAGTATGTATTTGACCAGACGGGCATGATAAACAAAAAATTGTTCCTAACTTATAATATAAGGCAGCATATGCAGGAGTGAGATTATGATGAAGAGAATCCAGAATATTTATTTACATGTTTTCAGTCTATGTATCGTATCTTACTGTATGTGTTTTAAATGTAAGTAAAGACTTTAAATACAGTGGATAATATCTTTCTTAATTTGATGTTTTTTCAGAAACTGATCTACTGCAAACAAGAGTTAAAAAGATTAATCAATTACAGAATTAAATTCACACAGATCAGGCTTGTGTCAGCTCCAAAATATTATTCATGATGTACTGATAATGAAAACAGCCTTTCCATCTTATGATACTCATCGGATCTCATTCATCTACTAAAATAATCATATCTGCTATCCTTCCAAGACAAATTAATTGATTATAATTAACTGATGAGAAGATCAAAAGTATAGATAATTGGGCTAGAATGCCTAATGCTGCAAACAAAAGGTTCAATTTCTTCACACTTATCATAAACTCTAAATGAACTATCAGAGAAGTTTAGGACTTCATCTTAACTTGGAAGACAATTGTGTTCTCAAACAAGCCTTTATCAATGCTGTGTCTTTTATAATAGGATGCAACCATAGATTGTAACTATTTGGTTCCAAAGGTGGTGCTACAAATACTAGCTCAAAATTCCAAGGGTGGCACTACTAATACTAGCTCAAAATGGCTGATATTTACAAATGGCATCCAAACACACTTACATGTGGATGGTGCAAAGGCATCCAAATTTGCATTCGAATTGGGTAGAGGGGTCTACTAATGCTTCCATGAGAATGAGGAAGAGGCAGCCAAAGGTGCTTAAATGAGGTAAAAGGTTAACTTTTGTACAGTTTTTATATCCTTGATGCTTTTAGTTTCTAAAATCACTAGGGGGTTCAAAGAAAGGGGAGGGTGTGTGAATACTATAATTAATCATCTTGTGCCAACTGGCAGATGAGGAATGGGTTAAAATAATTTTTCTTTATTACTGAATACAAACGAGTGTCTGTAGACACCAACAATCAAGTTTAACATTTTCTCAAACTGGAAACCTTGTTATACATGTAGGTTCTCAACTTTCATATGTAAAACGCCAACATTATCGCATCTGGATTTTCCACAATATATTCAGCAGAAACAAAGGACAACAGAATTTTTCAAAATGCAGAAAAAACTCATAAAACAAATACCTACACCAGCTTTTTAAATACTTTGGAGTTCTTTTCATGATGTGTGCAAATATGCTCTTCCTGGGCATGTGGTAAAATGTGTGCAAATATGCTCTTCCTGGGCATGTGGTAAACAATAATAACAGTATATTTGATATAAACTGGGTCAAAAACACACACAGACTTCACTTTATGAAAAAGCAGATGTTTATACCAAGGAATCAGATTATACAAACATGACATTAGCCATTATGCTCAATTTATTACAAACTTCGTTGTAGAAACGTTTCTTGTGTAATGTATTTTTTAAGCTAGGCTCGACATATATGACTGAGACATTACCACTGTCAGCCCATCTACTGGCAAGATTCCAGTATGATACCAGTAGGACCACTGTCGGACCATCTACCGGTAAGATTCTGATACAATACCAACAGGACCACTGTCGGCCCATCTACCGGTAAAATTCCGGCATGATACCAACAGGACCACTGTCGGCCAATCTACCAGTACTCTACATAAGATCCTTATCTAGAGACACTGGTGTGTGTGTGATTTAGATTTGTAAGGTAGCTTTAACATTTTAGTCATATCGCTCTGATGCCCGCAGTGTGGCGGTTTATAGTGATGTCTAGCACAAAGACATCATGACACAAACATGTAGCATCATGTTCCACCCAGTCACATTATCCTGACACCAGGCTGACCAGTCCTAACACTAACCTCTTAATGCTAAGCACCAAGTGATGCAGCTGCTAATAACATTTTTATAAGTCTTCAGTATGACTCAGCAGGGGTTTGAACCCAGACCTCCTGCATCTGAGGCAGATGTTCTAACCACTTATGCCACCCAGAGTGGTCTAGAGGCTGGTATTCATTTAACTTTTCATATTTTAAGCATAGGCAAATAAGAGGTAAAAGTTTAATTTGAAAGAAAAGAAAAAAGTTCACTTAATTTTTTTGTGAATATCAGAGTGCATACTTTTATAATGACAAACACAAAATCAATCTATTGCATATCTCTATTTAGAAAACATAATCATAAATATATCTTGAGAACCAACTCTGTGCCAGTTCATCTGATTCAAATTTTAATGCTTGCCTCTACTCTATGAACTGTGTACTATGGCTTAAAACGGTGATCAGAATTATCTTTTTGGTCATTGATTTTGTTTTAAAGATATGAAAATTGACCAAAAAATATCTATCATAATTAAATTTTAAAATGGAAATTTTACTAAATTGTGATTTCAGACCAGTGTATGTATGTACAAGAACACTGTAATGAATATTCACTATTGGTTCTAAGAACAACATAATATTTTAAATCATGTATGACTCAAGAATATGGTATTATATGCATGTTACTGGGGTAGAGTTGCTCTGTAAATAAGCAAAGAACAGCTTCAGAAGTACCTGGAACACTGAAAAGGTCCATTTATTCTTAAAGCTTAATGTTCACAAAACATTTCTATATAACCATATGTAAGACATGTGCACATTTCAGTACAAGACACCATTAGAAATGGTGGTCAGTGCAAGTGTTTGAATTCTACCTATAAATTTATGTCAAAAGATATTGTATAATGAAAAATACAATCTACATCATGTGTACATCTTTCTCCAACTTATATATGCATGCACAGTTAGGGACCTGCTTTGTCGATTGCTTATATGAGTCACTCTAAGAAATAAAGTCTTGGAAGCAACACGCTTGAGCCTGTTCCTATATATATACATGTATATATATATACACACATCTCACTTGAGATAGTTCATGACAAGAAACACAACATAGTGTCAGAAGTGGGATTGGTGCATTAAGTTGGATTCATGCATTAACTTGGAGTTGCACATAAAGTAGAAGTGTGTGCATTAGTTAAGATTTGAAAAAATCAGCCATGGATTTAAGTGGTATTCTGCCATTCCACAAACTTGCCAGTGCAGTGGGCAGGCCCGGTACTAGGGCAAGGTGAATGAGGCAACCACCTTGGGCCCCGCGCTTCTCTGCTATGCAATTGTTTTGCTTGGGGCCCCGTGCTCATCGCTTGCTGCCTTGGGCCCCACACATCCTAGGGCTGAGCCTGGCAGTGGGAAAAGTTTAAACTACATATCATGCTGATTTTTAATGGACCACTTAAAGAAAAAACAGAGCTGAAAAGGTGTCATACCTTTTGTTGGGGGTTGGGAAAAAGGGAGAGACGTCTACCAAACGTGGACTGATATTTTAAATGAAGACATGAAGAAGCTCCAAAAACATTCTATGACCGTTTCAAGGTGCACATGCAACCAAAGTTAAAACCCATATTTGCGCAGTATCGTTTCAATACCAAAGTGCAAGGGGCAGAATCAATTGATTCCTATGTCACACGGCTAAGACTCAAAGCCAGAGACTATAACTTTCATGATGCCGATGATATGATAAGGGATAGAATTGTATTTGGGACGAACAGTCAGAAAGTCTGAGAGAAAATGATTAATGAAGCAGACAAGTTGACATTAGACAAAGCTATCCAGATCATTCAAAACTATGAATATTGTCAGCAGCAATTGAAATCAATGTCGATTTCAAATGGCACGCCAAACAAGGATGTAGACGCTGTCAATAAAAGAAATCTAAGAGTGCAGACACACAGTGGAAACAAACCCAGGGGATATCACTGGCAACAATCCCTGAAGTCAACACAAACACATCAGACCCAATATCACAATGGTGCAAGGCCCAAGCAGTTCACAACACACAAACCATGTGGGAATTGTGGAAACAGAAATCACCAGTCGAAGAACTCACAGTGTCCGGCTAGAGGTGTGACTTCCAGAGAGTGTGGCAAACTTAATCATTTTGCAAAAATGTGCAGATACAAAACTGTGCATAATACATCGAACAGTGACCAGGGATTTGATTAAAACGGGAGTTGTAACAGTGCATGGAATACACATAATGACAAGGAATTTTACGTAGATATGGTAAGGCATTCATCTCTCTCATCTCTAGATGTGCATTTGTCCAATTACGTATTGGCCCTTCCCAAACCCCATATAAATTTAAAATAGATACCGGGTCACAAGCAAACATTCTTCCACTTGCGTTGTACAAAACACTCAATATTAAAGACCCCTTAATACCCCCAACGGTAAGCTTGTATTGTACACAGGGAATTTGATTTCAGTAGTGGGCAAGATAATATTTTCCTGCTCTCACAACGGCAAAACTGTAGAAACATACTTTTACGTTGTAGATAGTCAGGCCATACCTGTCATTAGCCTTCAAACTTCACTTGACTTACAGTTAGTCCAGCTGACTTACGCTACTGATAATGAATCTGGCTTAGATAAATCAGCTGTTACAAGTATATACAGTGACCTAGTTCTGGGAATAGGTCTGTTTCCCAGTGAGTGCAAGCTGCAGCTTAAACCCAATGCAGTACCAGTAGTAACACACACACCCACCCCCCGCGAAGGGTACCAGAAGCACTGAAGTCAAAGCTTAAAGAAGAACTCACAAGAATGGAAGAGTGCAAAATTACTGAAAGTGTTACAGAACCCACCAAATGAGTCAACTCCCTTGTATTAACAGAGAAACTGAAATCGGGTAAATTATGTATTTGCGTAGACCCAAAAGCGTTAAACGATTCAATTCTTAGGCCCCACTATCCTATGCTGACAATCGATGATATCACAACTAAACTAACCAATGCCAAGTACTTTAGCACATTAGACTGTACACATGGCTACTGGAGTGTAAAACTTGAAGACAAACCTTCATACCTAACTACATTCAGTACACCTTTTGGATGGTACCGATATCTTATGTTACCTTTTGGGATAAAAAGTTCACAAAGACATATTTCAAATGAAAATGGATGAAAATTTTGAGGGCTTACCAAATGTTGCATGTATAGTCGATGACATATTGGTGGTGGGACACTCTCGCAAGGAACATGATGACATGTTGACACGTGTACTTGAACGTGCATGTTGAAAGTGTGCATCTCAACCCAGACAAATGCATAATAGGTGCAATGGAAGTATCTTTCTTTGGCGATACAATAAGCTCATCAGGTTTAAAACCCGATCAAAACAAGGTTGAGGCTATTCTTAAACTTGATGCTCCCGAAAACAGGTCCAAATTAGAAAACCTATTAGGAATGGTTAACTATGTTTCTAAATTCAAGCCAAATTTAGCAGAGGTTACAAGCCCTTTACACGCCCTCTTGAAGAAAGATGTGGAATTTTTCTGGGAAAAACCTTAGAAGGCATTTCAAGAGGTCAAGGATATAATCATGTGACACCCTGTGCTGGTTTACTTTGACTCAACCAAGCAATTAACACTCGAAGTAGACGCTTCCAGATATGGGATTGGGGCATGCCTTATGCAAGACAGTCACCCCATAACATTCGCATCCAAAAGCCTAACACAAACCGAAATATGGTATGCTCAGATAGAAAAAGAAATGCTGGCTATACTATTTGGCTGTGAACGTTTTCATCAATTGGTTTTTGCTAGACCAGTTAGGGTGCACTCAGATCACAAGCCGATTGAGTCAATTATGAGGAAGCCCCTTCAGCAGCCCTCCACACCTTCAATGCATGATGTTGCAGCTTCAGCAGTATGATACTGATGTGCATCATGTATGATGGAAAGATTTGCCCATTAGTGATTATTTATCAAGACAATCACTTCTGGACACATACCCAAGATCTGATCGAAGGACTCAACCTTCACATACATACAATCAAACAGTTGTTTATCACAGATCGACAGTTAGAATGTCTGAAGAGCGTTATCAAAATTGACCCGCAAATGCAAACTTTGATAAAGACTATAACTCAGGGATGGCCCAGTTCACTCGCTGAGTGCAATCCAGATGTGCTTGAGTTCTGGAACCACAGGGATGAGGTATCTGTAGAAAATGACTTAATTTTCAGAGGTCAAAAGTTAATTGTACCTAAAGATCTCCGGCAGGAGATGATACTAGCTGTGCACACTGGTCATCTGGGAGTAAACAAGACGTTAGAACATGCAAAAGATAGCATCTTTTGGCCAGGCATGCCCAAAGAAATCACAGAACATGTGTTAAAATGCTCGATATGTCTCACTCACCGCGACTCCAATGCTAAAGAACCTTTAATCCTGCATGACATCCCACAAAGGCCATATAAAAAAATTGGTACTGAGCAGTCTGCATTTGATAGAAAAAATTATCTCATGACTGTAGATTATAATAGTCGATATTTTGAGAAAATTTATTGCCTGACACACAAAGTATCACAGTTATCAGGAAACTGAAAGTACACGTCACAAAATGGTGTCTGTGATGTCTGTGTCAGTGACAATGGACCGCAATTTTCATCCCAAGAATTCGCAAACTTTGCGAATGAATGGAGTTTCGAACACAGGACGTCAAGTCCATTACATGCAATGTCTAATGGTTTGGCAGAAAAGGCAGTCTTAATTGCCAAGAAATTGCTCACCAAAGCAAGAGACAGTAAGCAGGACCCTTATTTAGCCTTGTTAGAATATAGAAATACACTCTTGGATTGTGGCTATACACCAGCTCAAATGTTACTTGGTAGAAGAACAAAATCCATAATTCCCATCACAAATAAACTTCTCAAACCACAGGCCATTGACCCAACTATTGCTCAAAAGAAAATGCAGCAGTTAAAATCAAAACAAAAACAGTATTTTGACAAATCAACAAAATTACTTAAACCCTTTTCCATAAATGATTCTGTAAGAGTTCAGTTTGGCAAAATATGGAAACCTGCCAAAGTTATATTAGTTCACAAACAGCAGGTCATATTCTGTACAAACTAGGAATGGTGGTGTTTACTGCTGAAATCAAAGGTTACTTAATAAAACCATGGAGAATCTGTCAGATGTGACCCCATTTCCTGCTCACATATTGGCTGACCCCCAGCAGCAATATGAAAATACTCCATTTCAAACAGTTTTCCCTAGAGAACCCCATTTCAGTAACACTATCCCAGAATCAGGAGCTAAGACTTTGAGGTCAGAGCCCCAGTTCTGGAAGAGAGGTGATACCTAACAAACTATGTAAATGATGAATGGATTAAGTAACATTGATGGTTATAGATAGAGAACTGAACTGAAACTTGAGTGTAAATGACATCCCAGGAGTGCCATTTATGTGGAAGGCTGAGACTGTTAACAACTGACAATACATGACAAGCAGGATGATTGTTCAGGGTATAGAAAAAAAAAATGTTAATGGTTATCCAAGATGGGTATGAACAACATTATTAATGCATTAAATATGTTTTGGATATTACTTACCTATGCATTGTTGTTATGTGATATACTGTTTCATGTCAAATCTCTATCATTGAAAATAACTATTTCTACAGAATTATTTAGATTTCGTTGCCTTGTTTTATATGTTACCTTCAAAATAAAACAACTTTATTTTGTCAAAACAAGGGAAAAATTGTAATATTGAAATGGACTATAAAATCTACATCTAAAATCTATCTTTCTCCAACTTATATACGCATGCGCTGTTAGGGACCCTCTTTGTGGACTGCTTATATGAGTCACTCTAAGAAATAAAGTCTAGGAAGCAACATGTTTGTGTCTGTTCCAATATATATATATATATATATATATATATATATATATATATATATGTATATATATATATATATATATATACATCACTTGAGACAGTTCATGACAAGAAACACAACAAAGATGAGTTCATTTTTTAATTCTGCACACTCAAGTTTTGTTGAAAACATTCCATTTTAGAGTAACATTTAATTTCAAGTTGTGTAGGACTCAAGAATATGGCAAATGCTGCAAAAATGTAGGCAGGGCACTTGTTAATAAAGCTAAGAAAGGCTTCAGAGGTATCTGATACACAAAGTCAATTTATTCTCAAAGCTGAATGTTCACAAAACTTTGCTAATGCTATATGTCCATATGAAAGGCGTATGCAAATTTCAGCATGAGATACCATGAGGTCAAGAATTTACAAAAAGTGACAAGACCAATTTAATTTCAAAACTATTAGTTTATGTGTTTGAATTCTTCATGTGAATTTATTTTAAAACATAATAAATATCAGTTCATTTTTTTAAATTCTACACACCCAAATTATGCTGAAAATATTCAGTTTCTTATATTAGCTAATTCTTTTTGTAAAAAATAAATCAGCTCCAACAGCATTTGTTCCCAACCTTTTCCGGTATGAGGACCCCTTAACTTCAAATATTTGACGCCCCGCCCCTGGTAATAGTTGTACTTTTAGGATCCCTTGAAATGACTACTCAGCCTCTCGGACCACAGGGGTTTGTTACAAATAAAATTAGGAGCCTAACCTGTAATAATATAATATAATTATTACAGGTTAGGCTCCTAATTTTATTTGTAACAAACCCATGTGTCTCGGACCGCTCAGGTGGCCGAGTGGTTAGAGCGTCCGCCTCGGATGCGGGAGTTAGCGGGTTCGAACCCCTGCCATGTCACACCAAAGACTAATAAAAATGGTACTAACAGATGTCTCGCTAGGTGCTCAGCACCACAGGGGTTTGTTACAAATAAAATTAGGAGCCTAACCTGTAATAATATTATTACAGGTTAGGCTCCTAATTTTATTTGCAACAAACCCCTGCGCTCAGCACTTAAGAGGTTAGTGTTAGGACTGGTCGGCCTGGTGTCAGGATAATGTGACTGGGTGGGACATCATGCCAAATATCCGCGGCATGACGACCCATTGCTAGACATCACTATAAAAACTAACACACTGCTGACATCGTAGCGATATGACTGAAAAATAGTTAAAACTACGTTAAAAATCGAAATCACACACACTGGTGTATGGGATGAGGGAGGGATGTGGTAAGCGCTAAAGATAGTGGACTTCTTGATGACGCGTTGAAAGTAAGAATTTAAAAAATGTTTTAACGAAAATACAATTTCTTGTTCAAAGTACTTACCAGAATAATAGCCGGGACAATGTGAGGCACATTTTTCTGTCGTTCTTTGAAGGCCAGAATGCACACAGATTAGCGCACAGGATACACACGTTTCGGCACTGAGCTCCCAGAACTGGCCAGTAGGACACACAGACCGAGCTAATACAGAATAAATATTAGTCAAAACGAAATAAATATTAAAGACATATTTTAGATGAAACACCCACATGATCGATATAATTCACCTTTAAAAGGAAACAAACTCATCCATCAATTACCAATTCACCGTTATTTGTTGCTAATTTTATTTCTGTCAAACGATCACGTGATTTTCACTGAAGACTTCTGGAAATCCCCTTCGAATGCGTGTGCACATCATTGGAGAATGTCCATGTGACGTCATTTGCATGAGACTAGCTCTGTTTGGCAGACACCATGGCAGCGAAAGAGAAGGAATATATCTATATTAAAGCAGCATTATATGCAAATACTGTATAGCTTGATGGTATTCGACTTATTTTTTTTTTTAATATAATTAAATTTCACATTTAAAGGCCATCTGAGGCGTAGCTTCAAGCCGAAAAGTAAACTATGTGGGCCTTCTCTAAATAAAGTCTTTATTATTATTATTATTATTATTATTATTATTATTTCCCAAGTCTGATTCACGACTCACCCTAGTCCTACAATGTACGACTTCGTCCTTGATATTTATGTTTTGGGCGTTAAAACATAATAACGTGATACATCTTACATTGTAGGACTAGACTCACCCCATCCCCCCTCCCCCCATATTGCTCCTGTACGAACAAATCTGCTATTTTAAAATGGTGGCAGGCTGGTTTACATTTATCATATTCATTATCCTAATATTGAACATACATGCACGAGAAGGTTTATTCATACAGTCTCAAATCAAATTAAATTTAGATTGCCCATTTTTCAAATTAGCATCTTTCCACGAAAAAAGAGACTTGGAACAAAATTACCTATAACAATTTCATAAGATCCTGACTTAGGCCTAGTTGATAGATTATCCCCATATGACAGATTATTAAATTATCTCCATATGACAGATTATTAAATTATCCCCCATATGACAGATTATTAAATTATCCCCATATGACAGATTATTAAATTATCCCCATATGACAGATTATTAAATTATCTCCATATGACCACATGTGCTCGACGTGAGAGTCGCTTTTATAGTATTATAGACCGGCAGCACAATTAATTTGCATAATTAATTGCAGATATCTATATTCCAAGGGTTAAGGTTAGGGTAGAAAAATGCTTTAGTATAACTTGGTAAGCATTTGCTACACATTCGTCTACCCGGGACTTGGCACTTAAACCCTGCTTTTTAAGTCCCGTAATTTTGAATTTAATACCTATCGGTTTTACATGCATGAAATTACTTTTGATTTCCCAGTGCATATTATGTAGCTATTAAGACATGAATCCATGATTTAAGATGTGCAAGTATAAAAAGATGACATATGAATAAATTGATGCAGAATACCAAAACTCTTTTAATATTTGCACATAGAAATAAAAGGAAAAACAAAACCCATAAGAGATTAAAATCTCTTGAATTTTTTTTTTTTTTTTTTTTTTGCTTCGTATCTAAATACAATACATATACAATGTATATACAAATTTTGTAAACAATTTGTTGCTTTGTTAAATTTTTTATTTATTACATCTTTTAACATTTACTCGTATAAATAAAATGAAAAAGATACAAGAGATAAAAACGATCTAATATGTTAAGTTTAATTTTCTTTTCCTTGTATCTAAATACAATACATATGCAATGTATGTACAAATCAGTCCACAAATGTGCGCTTCGCCGTCCCAAGAATTTTGGAGTTGAAATGGTGGCATTGCAATGAGTCTTTTCGTTAGGCTTTCTAGTAAGATGATTTTGCCAACCAAACAGCATGGGACAACTTAAACTTTACGTATTTGTAGCTGAAAATCATTTGAAACTGTCTTTGTAGCGTCGCTATGTTAATTGAGTTAAGGTATCGCATATGTACTAGGCTACTTAGAAGACACTATTGTCAGTTTTGATTATTTGTGCCGTCTTTGCCTGTCTTTGCGCGTTTTTCACGACCAAATTTGCATGTTACCAATGGCACGATTTACCCAAATATACCCAAATACTACCCAAATATACCCAAATACTGCCCAAATACTACCCAAATACTACCCAAATACACCCAAATACTGCCCAGATATACCCAAATACTACCCAAATACTGCCCAAATATACCCAAATACTGCCCAAATACTGTCCAGAAACAAGCACGTGATACATTTATAACTAAAGAGATTTTTAAATTCATTGCTAAGTTAAGTTCTGGGTTAAAATGAAATACGTTAAATTACAAAAGCAATTAGAAATTCTTTGCCCCGAATTTGCATAATTGACTGCAGATATCTATATTCTTTGTATCTATATTCTGTATTTGTATTTGCGGACACACCTCGATCTTTATCTATGATGAGATATTGGCTCTTGGCCTCGAGTGTGTCCCCCAGCCCCAATGGCTCTTTTTCCGAAACATTCAAACATTCAAAGGCTTTTATGTGTTCATGTTCACACCCTCTGATATCATGTGCTGTTTTTTCCGTAAAAAAAATCAAAAAGAATTTTGAAAAGAAAATTTATTTATATGACCGTTTTTGTTGCGGGGGTTTCTGTTAATTTGCTACTTTGGATGAGTCGTACTCTGAAGTTCCTGTATATACAGGCCCTTCATTTCCTCCTCTCTCAGTACTTGAAAACTTTATTCTATAAAATTAATAACTTATTATCTGTTATGTTCTTTCACCCATTGACATATTTGTCTGTGGATAATTTCCATAGCATGATCCCTGTTTCCACTAATCGTGGCCAAAGATCTTCCAACTGTCCATGTTAGTTATGTATATGCCATGATGTTTTGTCTGCTCTACTGTTTATGTGTCTGGCCTCTGACTTAAATCCTTGGATACATGCATATGTATATAGAAGAATGCTAAGGAGAAATCCAATCCAACACAAATGTTAATATAGCTAATAAATCTATTTATAACTTGGTGTCTGATCTTTTCCAACTGATTATTAGAATTTACTCACTTTGTCGACGATTACAAGAAAAAAAAAGGCTGAATAAGGTGATCAAGTTCTTTTACTTAATTAATATGTGTTTACCAACAACCTGCTAAAATCAGCCTCCAATTGTTTTTGACTGCATAATGAATACTGACAATTGCCAGCATGTTTTCTTTGGAAATAGGGCGAGTTTCAAGTTTTATATTTTTATCATTAATAAACTGAATGTCAGTCTGAACAAACCATTACTGTTAATTAGAAGCAATTAAATGTAAGGTATATAATCTTAAAGTTTTGTCAGCTCGTCTCTCATTTTGAAACAAAGCTTAAATACTGCACATTTCTTGCTTTCATTGGTGATTTTTAAGTGAGTCATGGCTTATTTCAGTGAAAAAAAAAAAAAAAAAAAAAGATCGCGGAATCAAGTTTACATGCAAATCAAACAGTTCAAATGACATTCTTTCTTGAGAAGTAAAGCTTTGGGATATTGATCTGCCATGGCACTAACAAAACAAACTGCCCGCAAGTCCACAGGACCGAAATGTTCAAAACAGCTTCATAAAATTCCCTGCAAATATTCAGTGTCAAATCATAGGATAAATATATAACAAATTTAAACAATAACATAAAGGAAAATAGAACTGTGTTCACGTGCTGCACGTGCAAATAGAGAAATGGCAACGAACAGGGAACTGTCCGAATTAGAGAAGCATTTTGAAACCGGGAGGATAGAGGCAAGTGAAGGACCATTTCTAGAATGCTCATAGAGGGTTAACTAATTAATGGACACAGGAGATTGATATGTCTGGAATTCCTGTGGAAAGGAGACCCACAATTACAACGGTAATGGTTACTCTAAAGATAAGAAATAGAGATTTCACCAAACTAGCAGAAGCACTGAATAGGAAAGGAGATAAAGGATACATATTCAGACCTATAAGGAACCTACCAATAATACCATATGGAAAAATGGGCATAGGGAGCAAAAGAGTCATTAGCGAAGAACCAGTACCATGAGAAAGATAAATAAATAAAAACCAAAAAAAAAAAAAAAACATAAGAGCTACACATATCAGACCTATTTTTGAAATCCCATTAGAAGCAACAGTAGAGCGCCTCGAAAAGAAATTTCAAATTAAAGTCACAAGGGCAAGAATGGATAAAGTTACGAGTCTATGTTCTTAAATTAAGTAACAGATAAGGGTGAAGGCAACAAACTTTGTAAAATTTAACAAATAATTTATTTCCCTACAATACAAAGTGAAAAATGAGAAAAAAGAACTTACGGTTTTGCGAATTAAATCCAAACTTAATTCAATAATTAAAGACACAAGTCCTAGTAATAAAATGTCCTGAATAAAACTCAGTTCAAGCCCGGAAGAGATTTAAAATTGAAGGCGATGACGTATCTATTATAGCCTGCGAAGTCCTGATGTGTCAACAGTCTCTTGTTGAATCACAGAAATATTATTCCTGGTTTGAATTCAGTATAAATTTCAATGAATGTCTTTATCCAAAAATTTTATCAGAGCACTTTTGTATTTTCAGAGAAAATAATCACTTGAATTCAATAATGTGAAGAAAATAAAATTCAGCCCAAACTGGACACAACATAATACAACTTAAAGTGCCAGATGTTAAAGCACAACTCGTAAAATCTTCACAATCACAAGATGATATAGTTCTCTGTTTGACCTCAGGTCACACATTAGCATTTTCTAAAAACAACCATTACCCAATGGAAAATACCTTTCTAGCATGATCTAATGAGCCTTGTTTATTTAAAATATAATACCCTATAAAACTGACTTTGGAATCCCCAAAATCCTGACCCAAATCAACATGTTTTCTCCATCTTGTTTACTTGAATAATAATTTGGTCAGTGAGCTCATACCCATAGAAAATAATGAAGGTATTATTGTTTACATAAAAGAAATATAAAAAAAAAAGTTTTTAAAAAAAATCAGTCAAGTCAAGCAGAACTGAACTCAAGTTTGGACAAGGTCAAGTCCAGTAAACAATGTTACATTACAATAACATGTAATGGAATTAAAAAAAAAAATTAAAACTAACGGACAAACAATTAAATTAAATATACATAACAATACTCACCCGGGATACACCATAACAAATGGAGTAAGATAAAGACGATGAAACAAAGTGTTTTTCTTACATGGCTTCATCGTAAGGACGTGGTATAGATGGTGTATATACCACATGAAATGTAATAGACGTGGGGAAGTAGGACACACACCAAAAGAAATGTCTAATACCACAGAACAGAAGGAAATAGAAAGAGAGACAACCCACAATACCGAACTTACAATTTGCCCCGAACAGACAGGGAACCAACAGAGTAAATACAACAACAAACAGTTCAAAACAAGCAACTACAACAAGAACCGACAGGGAAACGGCAAATGAAGGGTAATGAGAAAGGGAAGCAACAACAACCAAAGGAAGTACAAGATACACAACAGAAAAAAGAACCACTCAACGAGACAACAATAAACAGAGAATCAGAGTAACTGAGTCAGCAACAAATCCAACAACACGAAAGTGGACCCGCAAATGGTAAAGAAAATACAAGAGTACAATCAAATAAGAGAAAAGAAGGAAACACCACAAAGATAGACAATTCAAAATTAGAAACCCAGAAATCATGCACAACACATAATATCCAACAAGCCTTAATGGAATGGACAACAGAGAAGAACAAGTTAAGACCAAAGAAGAAAGAAGGCTCATAAAACAACAACAACAACAAAAAAAATGGAAGATATAACAAGTAAATATGGAACTGGGAAGGAAGAGGAGAAATTACAACAAACTCGATTTCGACAAAAATTATAAGATCAGAAGAATAAGCATACAGCAACGTTTCAACTTTATGCATATTACTGTTTAAAAAAAATCCTAACATAAATCCTTAAAAAAAAGATCCGTAAAGGACAAACTACTTGATACATTTATGCATACACAATACAATATTTAGACAACTAACACCTTTGGATCCAAGCAAAATGAATACAAAAACACAATGTTAGGAAAAGAGCAATAACAAGGGCCAATAACAAACTGTCTTGTGGAGACAAGGAATGGAAACCAGCCCTTCAGACCTATGTACTGGAGAGGAGGGGAGTACAGAACTTAGACCCAAAGACCTAAAGCTTGACCCTTAGGGGGAAAAAATAACCTCCACTGAATACATCTCAATAAACAGAAAATAATAAGTATTCATACAATCAGGAGGGGGCATCCGTTTAGTCGTACCAGATATATGTGCTGGGAGGGATCGAGGGAGAATCCCCCACAAAAAAATGATTGTGTAAGAACTGGTATCATAGCAAATGTCAAAAAATCTCGGAAGATGAACTGAAAATGTGAGGAAACATTGATCTGGAATATGTATACGTTTGGTGTCGTACATTGGATGGTAAAGAGTTTTACTACCTGATGGCCATGGATCGTCTGCAGAATGTAAGTATCTACATTAACTTTAAAATTTGTAAATAATTAAATTACTTAGGGTAGCTATCACAACGACTAGATTCTTTTCTCAAAGCCTTTTTGTTATATACCCCTAATTATATTTGTGGTCATCATATAGTATCATTTATCTTAAACCGATTCAATCACCATTTTATCTAAGAAAAAATGCATCCAATGCACAAATTTAAATAATTTTAATTTGTCTAGCATTTAGATTTCTTTACAACAACATAAATGTGTAATATAATTATGACACAACCTGATCGCACTACATTGCAAATCAATCGCACCATGTGAATGCTATAACATGATGTAATTTACAGTCTTCACAGCAGATGTGACAAAGGGGCCCCGAGTGGCCGAGTGGTCTAAAGCACTCACCGTCGCGGATCACTGCCATCTCACCTCTATCTGCGTGGGTTCGAGTCTCGGTCTCGGCTAATGTGGGTATGTGAGAAAGCTTGCCGGTAGTTTCTCGTGGGTCGGTGGTTCTTTCCGGGGTTTTCCCGGGTTCTTCCTCCACCATTAATACTGGCCGCCATGTATAGCCTATCTTGTGCTGAAAAATGGCGTTAAACCTTATAACAACAACAACAAGAAGAAGATGTGACAAATATTCATTGACATGTATATATTGTATTGCATGGGACAACTTAAATTTGACAAATTTGTAGTTGACAACAATTTAAAACTGTCTTTGTAGCGCCGTTAACTGAATTAAGGTAGCGGGTATATACTCGGTTACATGTGATTGTAACACGCGATGACACGTGTCAATCTAATTACAATAGTACTTCACTACCCTCATCTTAATTGTTGTACCAAAATATTTTTGTTGATATAATTTCGATATCTTTGCGTGTCTTTCCTCTGTCTTTGAGTGTCTTATTCATTCTCTCAACACTTAATTAGATATGTTTAGAATGTTACACGAGGACATTTCATGGTCAATAACAAAAAAGAAGAGAATTTGAAAATGTTTAAATAAGTAGCAGCAGAGAGGGTGAACCCTACAATTATTTTTCGAGCAAATATATTAAACATGAAAATCATACTAAATAAGGCAAAAAATATAGGGTCAATAACGCTAAACCAGAACCTCTAACCGAATGGAGATTCGCTCTACGTGGGTTATTTACACTGTTACTCGTTCGTGACACCTATGTTTGTAAATGCTATGAGTGTTCGTTTATGTGCTCGTGCGCGTAATTTTTGTCAGTCCACCCTCTCTGCTGCTGTGGATTTTATCCAAATATTTTATCAAGTCCGTTACGATATCTCGACCTCGGATCATGTAAATTTATTGTTATAAAACCAAACGGGTTAGCTTGTGCTTTTGAAAAAAAGTTTTTGAACTTAATCATTTCCATGTCCTCTGAACACCAAGTATAATAAATATTTTGCAGCGTATGATTATCAACTCCGTTAAACACAACCAAAATATTACAGTTGTCCCTGATTACTTTAGGTATTTGCGTATATCTTTGAGTAACATAAATCACGTCTGTATTTTTATGTCTACCTCGAGAAAATATCCGAGCTGGATTTGATTGTTTGTCCAGCATCACATCATCGTATACCACAAGATTATTAATAAGTCCATCAAGGTCATCTACAGATGGCGCCGTTTTTTTTTTGTTTTTTTTTTTGAATTTTTCGAAAAACATAAAAATATTAATTATTTACACAACAAGATGATCATTGATGATGAAGGAAATAAGCATTATTTCATTTATCCCCTTGATTGGTCAAAGATCGGATTCAAGTGCATCAACGATTAGATTGGCCGCCGTGATATTATCACGGACAACATTACGAAAAGTATTTTTAATGATACTACTAATAATTATGTTAGATCTATATTTGACGAAGAAATTAATGGACGAAATCTCCGTAGATCTGAAGGAGATGTAGAAAATGAACTTGGTAGACCACTCTCCGAAGAAGGGAGAAATATGAGAAATACTGCAATCCGTGACATAGTTACGGACTTGATATTCGCAACGACGAAGAGAGAAAAAACGAGAACGCATAAGAAATTGCGAGATAATTTTTTATTATAACTGCTAATCTACTGGTGAATTTGATTTCCTTAATTGTCCCGTTCTTGCAGAAAAATATATATTTTTTTATTTTCATGATTGTGATAATATGATTGCCGTAACATCGTTACGGATAATAAAATTGTGATAAATTTGAATCCGATACCACAGTTATCTGACCGTGATTTTATTTCTGATTTTATCAGGGCTGAGACTTCTATAATCGGTGGTGAAACTATACATTTTCATAATAATATATAATGAATGTATAGTTTCGCCACCGACCATGGAGGTCTTGGATTGATCAGATAAACCTTCCACTAAAATTTTTCGGCTTCGTGGTCAAACATACTAAACCAATTATTGATGCTCCAGATGTGAAATCTCAGCGTAGAAGTATGTTGGTTAGTAACCGTGATATCATTACCACCATAAAATCCTTGACCCATAGCATCGCTATGGACACTGTAGTATTCGATCCATCGAGGGTCATCAGCGAAGTCTGATTTAGGCCACACTGGATAATTAAGTGTGTAATCTGACCGTAGAGGATGATTTTTATCATTCGCTGTCAAATTCGCTCTAAATTCCTTATAGATAAGTTTGATTTTTTCAATGATATTTTTGACGGTTAATTGTTTTGTCTGAAGTCTCGTCTCAGGAAATATGCTAGACCAATTTTTCAGTAATTCGTTATATGTTTCTAGTTGATCTTTATCACTGATCATGTTCTTAACATACATTCTTAAATCCTGACCTGATACAGTCATAGATGTTACATACAAATCTTCAGGAACAATATCAGGTAAATTCAACATCGTTAGAACACTTCTAATCGCGTTTAGTTTTTTAAGTGGGCTGATTTAATCTGATCGGAACATCGTAGCATCAATCGCATTGCCACCATTAAATTTATCGACGATTACTCGTTGAGCTGGTTTCAGCCGCGATGAATTATTATATAATTGTTCAACTTGTTCCGCTGGTAACTTTCCAACATCACACTGGAATAGATGATTCAAGAATGATTTCTTTGCTTCATATGGTTATCCCTGATTATCATCAGCGGGATTATAATTATAATATATCGGACTGTTTTCACGCACAATCTCAGATTGTGTAATCTGAGCTTGTTTTATTCTGTCACCGATACTTGTTTTCAAAAAATCATCAACAACAGGATTATTCGCTATTTGTTCATTATTTGAGGGTTTTTGTATTATTTTTTCGTTTCCATGTTTCTTAATCATCTGGTTGAGTCTGAATAATCTCGTAACCAGTATTCGACATCATTGTCACCAATCTCGGCGTGAAATACATTTTAGAATTATTATCATCGATGATGTCGCTAAGATATGCAAATCCGTATGGAAGTAATAATTCACCGGTATTAGGACACCTGGTCAGTTTTGCTTCATCATCGAGTAATCGTTCACGATCAACAATAATTTTTGTTATTTCCTCGCGAGTCACAGGAAGTTTACAGTCGCGTCGTTTTCTTGCTGCCGAGTAATAAATTTCGTTAGCACAACGAAATCGATGAATCGCTTGTTTAGTTGCTTCAACTGATCCTAATTCTTCCGAGAACACATACATGATTTTTAATCTTTCATCAACGATACAGACCCCAGCTTCAAGTGTGTGATTAAATATTACAACGTCGTAATTGTCAAACGCAGTATTTATACTACTAAAGTCCAACTTCTTTTGTGCTGGATCAGTATCAGTGTGATAGTATCTAACACGGTAACCACGATGCTGTAGTTGCTTAGCCATATTCTCCACGGAGTAACTCGTTTTATGTTTGTTATGTGTAAATTCAGCAATCTTATTTCCAGTAATTTTATTGCGGTTTAGTTGTTCTAACAAATTCAACAGATTGCTCTTGTGTGATGTTTCGATGATGAATTTCTTATCATGATCGGGTTTAGCATCATTGATGATGAACTTCATCGATGATCGTCCCATCTTATCATGAAACAGTATCAGGTCATCTTCATCAGCATCAGCGTCGAGAACAATAAGTCGTTTACAAACATTAACGAGAGCAGCGAATTTCTCCCAGCGCTCTTTACTATGTTTCACCGACGAGAACTGTTGTCGTCGAATTCCATGCCATTCATCAACAATAAGGACATCTTTAACACCTTTTATTCTGTACAGACTTTCCCACTGAACAACAACACGTCGTTGGTCAATAGGCTTGAATATTATATGGCCAGTGATATCAGAATACGATTCTATTCCATGATCTGATTTGACTTTTTCTGTAAATGTCTTTCGATAACTAATGACAGCTACAGACTGATTTGGTCGCAATGATTTCCATGCTGCTTCTGGCTTTCCCATTCCACATGCTGATCCATCGAGATAGTCTTCATCTGGAATTATTTTACAACCAGGGCCACCTTCATGGGTTGGTAATGCAGTATACGCAAAAATCTGGATTTCGTTCTCTGAAATATCCAGGATAGTGACATTTACGTCTCATTAATATTACATACTTGATATATTTCTTATCGATGATGCGCTTTCCTGGTTGAATCCCTGATTCGGTAATTATTTGTTCTATCTCTGATTGTATCAGGGAATTTGATGATTCTCCGCTAATTACTTTCTGAATTTGATCGTCAATCGTTCCACCATCGCGAGATACTGTTAAATGCTTTCCAGTACTTCTTGGACAAACTATAGTATAATAATTATTGTTAACAAATACCAAACAGTTGTCGCATTTATCCTCGAAGAAGTCATTAACATAATTATATCCGTGTCTGCATTCACAAATATTGCAATGATGATCTGGTCGTCTCGATATTGTAAATCGATTTTGAGAGACATTTACAATACTGATCAGTTGATCAGGTTCTCCTATTTATCGTAGAAGACGAACAAATGCTAAATAAGATATTACGAGGTCAATTTGATGGTATTGATGTTCTTATTGTTGAACCTGGTGACGGAAAATCACCGTGATTTTGTTATTCTGATATTTCTATAACAATGATAATATCACTGGGTTTTTTTTTTTAAAATCCTGAAATAAAATAATCAGAATACCATAACGTCGTTATGGTCAAGATGTCATGGATGATGGTTTTTAATAGATCACATTAACGAAGTTATGGAAGGGTTATTTGACAGCGCTGAGACTTCTATGGTCGATGGCGAATCTATACATTTTCATAGTAATATATAATGAATGTATAGTTTCGCCAACGACGATTTATCAGGGTTAGTACCCCCCGGCTATTTGATTGTATCAGAACCAATCAACGTTGTTTATCTAAAATGTCATAATCCACTCCTATCGCGGATACATTTCAAACTTACTGACCAGACTGGCCACTTGTTGGACCTTAGGTCAGAGATACTAAATATAAACCTGTATGTGCGTTCGTAGAAAACACCAAGCAAAAGACACTGTCCCTTGACTAAGGCAAGGATAAAATATTTTTTTTTACCTCGTGATTATATCAGGGTCAGAAATGAATTATCCTTCTTGTTTAGCTGGCATAACGTTACAGGTGACACTATTGGTTTCGTTGTCAACGTCACTACAGTCACTTTCACTATTATGAACGGAGTCACACTCTGACTTATCTTTCGCCAGTAATTCTTCCGCAACTTCATTCAATGACTCCGTCATCGACATAATATCTCACAACTGTTTTATACGAGCGTGTACAATTCTTTTTGTTTCGTATTCGTGAGATAATTCTGACCTAACCTTTTCGATTGAACGTGAAAGAGGAATAAATAATTTTACCTGCGTGTCCGTGATTACTGCCAGCGATTGTAACATCGCCTGTTGGATCAACTTTATAAACCTATAATCGGAGGGCAGCGTATACCTATTTTCGGACTTTCGAAATTGTAATGATTCAAAATCACTCATAATTTTTTTAGGATCAAGTTCATCAGATATTTTTATACCGCTGTGTTGTAATTGCTTAATAGCAGCAATAATAGCATTAACATTTTCATGATTCATTATGCAATAAATATTTGTTTAAATAAAAATATATTTCTGAATAAATAATTCTGAATAAATAATTCTGAATGAAACTTATTTCTGAATAAATAATTCTGAATAAATATAAATAATTCTGAATGAATATTTCAGAATCTTGCACTAATAATAAAGAAACCACGCCGCCTGTCAAATTTCTTGTTTTTTGAGGGTCAAACCCCGTAGGGGTTAACAGGCATTTAACATGGAAAAAAACAAATGAATTTTTACCAGTTTTTTTCTGGGTTTTTTTGTGCAATTTTTCACATTTTTTCATGGATTTTTAGCATCAAAAATGTGAAAAATTGTACAAAAAACCAGAAAAATAAAAACGGTACAAAAATCAATTTTTGTTTTTTCCATGTTAAATTCCCGTTAACCCCCTCGGGGTTTGACCTCAAAAAACAAGAAATTTGACCGAAAAACACGTGAAAAAAACCAAGTAAAATGGTCAAAAAAAATCATCAAAAATTGACTAAAACACAGATAAAATTGAATTTTTTCAGATACGCTGGTAAATTATGATCAGAATAAAATATTTCTGAATTAATATATTTCTGAATTAATATTTATAAATATAAAAATATATTTCTGAATTAATATAAAGATATATTTCTGATATATTTCTGAATTAATATATTTCTGAATAAATATAAATAATTATGAAATAATATATTCCTGAATAAATGTTTATAAATATATTTCTGAATTAATATATTTCTGAATAAATATTTATAAATACAAACATTTATTTCTGAATTAATATTTATAAATATAAAAATATATTTCTGAATTAATAAAAATATAATATGAATAATATAAACATATATTATGAATTAGTAATAAAAATATATTTCTGATGTATTTCTGAATTAATATAAATATATAAAGATATATTTCTGAATAAATTCAAAAATAAACAACAGCTATGATGATCGGTCTACCATTCCACGGGGTCCCTTTATTGCCAGTAAAGCCTTTATCATAAGGTCCTAAGAGTCCTTGTTAAGGCCTTTTCTTATGGCCCACAGGCACTCTTCATGGTTAAGATCTATCTTATGACCCACAGGCACTTTATGAGGCTTCGTCAGGCGAACATTCTTTCTGAATGTCCATGTGTGGGATACCCTTTAGTGAGGTCACAAGGTCACGAGCTCACATCATCCTGCTGTTTATTTTCGAGAAGTTCCAGTTATCATGTACACACACATCCCAATCAAACCCCGGGCGAGTGCAAAATACACTCACTACGTTGTTTGACGTGGCGAGAGGAGGTGTACACAGGGGAACTTCCCCAATTATATTAGAAAATTGGCATCCCAGGGCCAATCCACCGACAGTGTCAGTCATGAGACTCGAACCACAGGCCTCTGGTATGAGAGCCAGAAGCGCTAACCACTACATTATTAGCTTTAGTTATAAATATATGTTTCAAAAATAATCATATAGTTACCTAGCCCTATGTGTCACCAGCGATAAGTATATACACGATTCTGTGATAAACAGATTCTGAATAAAATATAAAATAAATCGCGAAAATCTGCAATTTTACACATTTCTGAATTTGGTCAAAATACTCTATTATGAACCCTTGATTTCATCAAGGCAGAACTATCTAGCAATGATGCATGGATCGATATTATTCCGGTTCTATCCGCATGCTACTGTCTAAACAACAAAAAAAAAAATCGATAATGACTATATCGCACACACGGCTTATGTAAAATCTACTGTAGCGCGGTTCGCTGTGATTTTATCACGGAATTCAATATCATCTTGACAACGTCAAAAGAATAAAATCACATAATTGAGATTTTTATGCTTGATCATATGAAATATGCAGATTTTTCAGACTTCAATGTTTGATGGATTAGACACAATATTACAACTGTGTGGCATGTGCGCAATAACAAAGGGAGACAACTGCTTGATTACTCTATCAGCGGTGACGGAGTTATCTCGCTTTATGTGATTGATATCCTCATCACTAGGTGGAGACGTAAAAAATTATTCCGGCGGTGGTTTTCATAGAACGGTTATTTAGGGAATCTGAGACCTCTATCGTTGATAACGGATCTCCACATATCATTATATTTATTATGACAATGGGGAGATCCGTTATCAAATTCAGGTAAATTTATGTGGATTCAGTTCATGATCATACATACTAAACCAATTACTAATACTCCACACATGAAATTTTATAATTTCGGTGTGTTTATCTGTAATCGTGATATCATCACCACCGTAAAATCCCTGACAATCATTGTACTATTCAATCCAACACGTATCATTAGCAAAGTCTGATTTTGACTACACAGGATAATTTAATGTGTAGTTTGATTTCGTTGTATTATTTTTATCATTGACTGTCAAAGACGCTCCTTTGTATATAAATTTTATTTTTTCAATGATGTTTTTGATGGTCATTTTCTGTGTCCATATTCTTGTCTGAGGAAATATACTTGACCAGTTCTTCGGCAGATTGTTGTATTCCGATAATTGATCTTTATCGGTTATCATGTTCTCGATGAACATTCTTAAATCAGGTCCTGATACTGTTATTGTTGTCGCTGATAAATCATCAGGAACGACGTCGGGTAAATTCAGCATCGTCAGAAAACTCCTTATCGCGTTTAGTTTTTCACGTGGGCTAATTTTATCTGATCGAAACATTGTAGCATCAATTGCATTTCCCTTATTGAATTTATCAACAATTACTCGCTGAGCTCGTTTCAATCTTGCTGAATTATTATATAAATGCTCAATTTGTTCCGCAGGTAACTTTGTAACATCGTATTGGAACATATGATTCAAATATGATTTTATTGCTTGGTACGGTTCTAACTTTTCTTCGGGATTATATTTGTAGTATTTGGAACCATCTACGGTGATAGATTCTGATTGTTTTATCCTGTTACCGACGCTGGTCTTCAAAAATTCATCAACAACAGGATTAATTTTGATATCTTCGTTGTTTGGTTTTTTGATGTTGCTTTTTACCCTCCATGTATCGTAATCATCTGGCGGAGTTTGTATAATCGTGTAACCGGTATTCTTCATCATCGTTACCAATCTCGGCGTGAAATACATTTTAGAATTATTATCATCGATGATGTCTCTAAGATACGTAAATCCGTATGGTAGTGATAATTCTCCTAAGTTAGGATATCTTAATAATTTAGTTTTATCATCGAGTATTCGTTCACTGTCAACAATAATTTTTGTTATTTCTTCACTAGCAATAAGAAGTTTATCATGGGATTTTTTCTTTGCTGAATGATCAATTTCGTTAATACAACGAAAGCGATGAATTGCTTGTTTCGTGGCTTCAACTGACCCTAGTTCCTCAGAAAACACATACATGATATTAAACCGCTCATCAACTATACTGACTCCAGCTTCAAGTGTGTGGTTAAATATAACAACATAAATATCGAATGCAACATCTATGTTGCTGAAGTCCAACTTCTTTTGTGTTGGATCAGTATCGGCATGATAGTATTTGACGTGATAACCGCGATGTTATAGTTGTTTTGCTAAACTCTCTACAGAATAATTCGTTCTGGATTCATTGTGAGCAAATACAGTTATTTTGTTTCCTAATTTTAACTGTTCTAACAGATTTATCAGATTGTTCTTGTGTGATGTTTCAACGATGAATTTCTTTCCATGATCTGGCTTATGATCGTTGATAATGAATTTCATTGATGACCGGCCCATCTTGTCCCTAAACAATATTAGATCATCTTCGTCAGCATCTGCATCTAAGACGATTAATCGCTTGCACATATTGACTAGCCCAGCGAATTTCTCCCAGGGTTCTTTACTAAGTCGAACTGATGAAAGCTGCTGTCTTCGAATTCTGTGCCACTCATCGACGATCAACACGTCTGGAACGCCTTTTATTCGGTGTAGACTTTTCCATTGAATAGCAACACGTCGCTTGTCATCAGGCTGAAATATAATATCTCCGGTGATATCAGCATATCATTCTATACCGTAGTCTGATTTTAATTTTTCAGTAAATGTCTTACGATAGCTAATAACAGCGACAGATTGATTTGGTCGCAATGATCTCCATGCTGCTTCTGATTTTCCCATTCCACATGCTGATCCATCATTATAGTCTTCGTCATGGATTATTTTACAACCTGTGCCGTTTTCATGAGCTGGTAATGCGATATATGAAAAGTCTGGATTTCGTTCTCTGAAATATCCAGGATAATGACATTTGCGCCGTGCCGCTATGACATACTTGATATATCTCTTATCGATGCGTTGTCCTGACTGAGTCAGGGATTCATCGATGATTTGCTTTATTACTGGATTAGATGATTCTGCGCTGATCACTTTCTGTATTTCTTCATCGACAGATGATTCATCGCGAGATATTGTTATTTGTTTTCCAGTACTTCTTGGACAGACTATAATATAATAATTGTCGTTGATAAATACGAGGCAATTATTGCATTTATCCTCTATGAAATCGCCGATATAATTATATCCATGACGACGTTCGCAAATGTTGCAATAATGTCCTGGTCGTCTTGATATTGTAACCCTGTTTTGAGATGAATTAACTATACCGATTAATTATCAGGTTGACCCGTTAGCGCCGTTGATATCCGTTCAATATCTTCAGCTGGAATATTGTCACAACCAATAATGATTTTGTCGTCGTTGATTTCAAGATCACATTTTGTATATTTAAGCTGAATCGAAGTTGGACAAACTAACAAATCAGATTCAGTAAAATTACCAATAGGATATATTAGTTTTTTACATGCTGTATTTTTTCCTGATTTGTATGATTTTGTTTTATTCAATTTGATCCTGTGAAGACCAGCTTGTCTATCAATGCTCCATTGTGGATTTTTCTCATCTGCGGCGCGGTTTGTTAAATCCCGCTGCTGGTCAAATGTCACTGGTGTTGAGTTACAAAGAACATGATAAAGACTATTTCTTTCAAATACGAATACACGATCACGAGAACAATCGCATAATTGCGAGAAGTAATCAATGATTTCATCGACGCTGATTTGCTTGTTACTTTGCCTTATTTCGGTTTCCCTGTGACGGTATGTTAATTTCTCAAGAATGAATTTTGTATCAAGATCAAATACAGGATACCTTGAACGAAATTTTGGAATTATTTCGGTGACTGATGCTTGTCCGATAAATTCATCGGCGAAACGATCAAAATCTTCATCGGAGACAAACACGTAAAATCTATCTAAGCGTTGAATGATTATTCCTCGACATGATTTTTAATCGTTGATACCGTCTACAACAAAATTACTGATTGTGCGTTCTTTACTTGAATATCAAATAACGTCGCTGAACGAATTCAGAAACATCAAAGAGTATTCATGAAAGTGCCAGTACCTGAATTTGGTAATATCATAATTCGTGTTATGGAGTTGTTTCAAAAATCTCGTTGTGCTCGTTGAGACGTTCATTAAATATTTTCTCGTCAAGCAGATCCCAAAATTCCTCTTCGGATATATCTGGTTCTACCAGGGTATCTGGTTGTTCCGGGGTAGATTTTATCGCAACAACATCATTGTCGGACGATAATGAATTTGGACATTCGCATGGCAAGATCTCGCAGAAGAAATCACAAATATGATCATAATTAGAATTATTACCATCATATAGGATATCATCTGTGCTATTTGTCGCTATTTTCTCGTTGCTCTGTGCTATTTGTCGTTATTTTTTCGGTGCTCATCTTGTAGATATATTAATAGTATAGTTATATCTCTAATTAAAACAATATGTTCATATCATATAGTAATGCCTTTTCCAGCCTGGACCTAATCATTGCAAGTGGATGTTTCAAGGAACAACTGAAAAATGCAACAGGAACTGTTACGGGGATTACTGTGCATATCATAATCAATCGTTGAAAAAAGGATCAACGGGCCCCAGACCGTGTTTATGCTGCGGAAAAAGACTGCGGGGAAAATTAGATATTTGCACGAAATGCGGCGGAAACAAATACAGGGTTATGTTCATTTATTATCAGCAAAGAAATCTGAAATATCAACTTCACAAAGAAAAACCACCAACCGCTGAGGAATTTTTTTTTGAATCATACTAATATAATTCCTCGGACAATAAACACATCGCCGCGAGATTGTGATGCTGACCTGTCTTCAATGCAATAGACGTCGGGGCGCTGGACGACCTGGAGCCAGTTTACAAAAATGAACCCGGTGGTTTAGTATGTTTGATCATGATACTGAATCCACATAACATTTTGTCTGAATTTGATGACGGATCACCACATATCATCATATTTATTATGAAAATGTGGAGATCAGTTATCAAATTCAGACAAAAATTACAAAAGTGAACCCGGTGGTAATTGTGTGTCCTCAGGAATTACCTGTAATTGTTCACGTACAAATCCACGCTGAGGAGCAGTTGAATCCAGTCTGCAGATTGCAGGTCTACCCGTAGATCTAACCACGCTAGAAATTTTATGTGTAGTAACACTCCAGATAGGATCAGTTGCTCTTTTTTACCCCCTTCAAGTTCACCGGGTTCATATAAATATCTGACAATCACATTGCTTAACACTGACTGTTTTGAAAAGTCACGTCGTTGTACAGGTATATGTTTCTTTGTAATTGCAACGGTAGGTTTCATAGAAGTTGCACGAGTAATTTCATTATTTAATGCAGCTATCACACTTGGTAATCTTGCAACCCATTCACGAGATCTCGTATCTGCCTGAATTATTTCCTTTGCATACTGATATCCAAATAACCGCTCAGCGAGTGTTCGATTAAATCGTTCAACTATTGCCTGATCACGATGAATTGCAGTGTATCCTTGTCTGATTTTAACATTATGTTTTTTCATCAGAGATGATACTGTATCAAGAAATTCTTTGCCAGGACCAACTTGCAGTAACTGTGGCCATCGCAAAGGTCCTCGTTGATAAATTCGTCCAAACGCAGATGCAACTTCAGACGCTGTTTTATCTGATAATGGTTCTGCTTCTTTATATCTACTTGCAACGTCAACGACAGTTAACGCGTATTTGTATGTGCGTGACTGACGTCCACGTGCTTTAATAGTATCATGCGGTAAAAACAAAATGTCTCCTTGATGAACTTCATTGGGAACGCTGACACCAAAATACGCGTACTGGATTTTTTTTAGGTGGACGTAGATAGATTTGCCCTATTGCCTGTCGTGCTAACCACGCTGAAGCAACAGCACGTGAGACTTTTGCTGCTTCAGCAAGTTTACTAATGGCTGCTCTGCCCTTCCAATATCATCTTGGGCAATAATAAACTGATTCCATTATAATAGTTATATAATTAATTACCAGCCCCTAGCATTATTTTACCCTTCATAGCAGATTTCACTAGAAAACTAGCAAGTTTCTCAGAGATTTATCAGGTATAGAATTTAACGCATGAATCAATTTCACATCTGCGAGATGCAGTTGTTGTAAATCCTTGCTTTTATGCGCAACATCATTAACATGACACGCTTGATCAATCTTATTTATTGGATACTCTCCTGGTCTTGGTTGATCTTGGATATCGAGTCGGATATCAAGTCGAGTTCCAGGACCACAATAATTGTATCCTGGTAAACGTTTTTCTCCGGGATACTTCGCCCATGGAGCCCCTGGTAATTTTCCCAACGAAGCAGCGATATCACCTCCTGTCTTTGTAAACTTGTCCGTGATTTTATCCTTGACTAAGTCAGGGGAGGTAAATCTGTATTTGTTTGTGCCACACTTTTCACACTTACCTGTCAGTGCGCGTTTTTTATTTTTTTGTTATTATTGTTATTGTTACGTATCGGCTCGTTCAAAGTAACACAAAGAAAGAGTGAAGACAACAAGCTTTGTAAATTTTAACAAAATTAATTTATTTCCCTAGAAAACAAGGAGAAAATGTAAATATGTGAAACAAGACTTACGATTTATGAAGAAGATACAAAAAATTGTTCTAAATTTGTGAAAACACATAAGTCCTGTGAAGAAACAGTTCTAAATTGATACAGTCTGAATCTCAGTTCCGTTCCAAGATGGCGGATGATGACGTCAGACGAAGGCTAACACAAAATGTCCAGAATTTTCACTGTAAAGCACAATTTGTATTGTTCTGTTCCGATTTAGAAATAATTTCATCAAATGTCTTTGTCCAAAGCCAGTAGTGTTGTTCTCCAGGGAAAATAATTATTTAGAAAGTAGATGAAATACAGCTACCACCACTAACAACACACATGTTGTTCCTCGTACGAATGCACAACTCTTTCCAGCACAGAAATACCTTTCTTAAGGTATTATAAACTCTGTAAGATGTTATGATGTGACTCTGAACCACGACTGACTACGATTACGACTCTGACTAACTAAACATTTCTTACAGGTAACTGAGCATTTAAAACAAGCTAATGCGTCATTACATGTACACACGCATGAAGGACACGTGTGATTTCGAAATCACTACAATGCGTAAACAAGTATTATTTTGAAATAACGTGGTTACAGCCAATCATTTACATAGCTCTTTCTCACTGTTTACTTGATACGAAAAACCGTCATGCAAAAATCGTGCTTACACGAGTCACATTTACGTTTTAAATAAATATGATGTTTCTAACAAACTATTAGACCTTGCTAACATAATCATCACCATAATAATAATAATGATAATAACATTTAGTGGTATAAAAATAAAATAAAAATGAAACAAATTAGAAGAATTTAAATTTTAACACATATGTTATTTGACTACAGGGTCGTAACAATGGTGGGGGTGGGTGCCTTGCATAGAACACAATATAGATTCATATTATTTATTATCATGGATATAATTGACTTTTAGGCGACACGAAAACAGGAGCCAGTCAAGCATCACCCAGCGCTACCGAATTCTATACGGATGATAATAATAGGTCCATCTGGATCAGGCAAAACACAATTATTCCTTAATTTAATAATGAGATGGCTTAAGTGGGATAAGTTATATTTAGTAGCTCCATCTGTAGATGATCAACAATGCTATGAAGTAATTAAAGATTTTAATGAAAATGCAAAGTTGCTGGATGAAGACGGTAATGATATTATTGATTTTATTACCAGTATTGATGAAGCGCCATTGTAGATGACCTTGATGGACTTATTAATAATCTTGTGGTATACGATGATGTGATGCTGAACAAACAATCAAATCCAGCTCGGATATTTTCTCGAGGTAGACATAAAAATACAGACGTGATTTTTGTTACTCAAAGATATACGCAAATACCTAAAGTAATCCGGGACAACTGTAATATTTTGGTTGTGTTTAACGGAGCTGATAATCATACGCTGCAAAATATTTATTATACTTGGTGTTCATGGAACATGGACATGATTAAGTTCAAAAACATTTTTCAAAAGCACAAGCTAACCCGTTTGGTTTTATAACAATAAATTTACATGATCCGAGGTCGAGATATCGTGACGGACTTGATAAAATATTTGGTTAATTACAGCAGCAGAGAGGGTGGACTGACAAAAATTACGCGCACGAGCACATAAACGAACACTCATAGCATTTACAAACACAGGTGTCACGAACGAGTAACAGTGTAAGTAGCCCACGTAGAGAGAATCTCAATTCGGTTAGAGGTTCTGGTTTAGCGTTATTGACCCTATATTATTTGCCTTATTTAGTATGATTTTCATGTTTAAATATATTTGCCCGAAAAATAATTGTAGGGGTCACCCTCTCTGCTGCTTAAGTAAAGAAAAGAACTATAACGATCAACAAGTAGACAAAACAAACATGTCTAAGTCGTAATTTTATATCAACTGTGAGTATTTTCCAGTATTTTAAGTATATAATGTCTGCACCGTCTTAGTGCAATTAGTTTTTCTACTGCTTAATATATGTACATATAAAATGTATACTCACGAGGAACTTTCTGCAGTTGTTTTAAATGACATCAAATACTTTACAAATTATAATGATATTCCATTGTTATGACAAACTGTTTTGTTGAATATTTAACATAATTCATTACAATGTTGGGTGCAAATATGTATTTAAAGAAAATAAAACAACGAAGACATTATTGTGAGTTTAAACTGTCTGTGCTGTCTTTGACAGTCTTTGCATGTCAGTGAAACTTAGGTACCACACGTGTATGAAACTTTTTACCAACTGGGAACAATACATGAGATACAATGACGAAAGGAAAACAACTAAATTATAATTTTGTACACTGAAGATCAAATATTAGACTTGAAGAAAAATTGTTTAGGGGAGGAAGGCTGTGTGATCGGCATCGACAGAACGATTAATTTGGTAAAGTGTTTGTAACAACAATGTGTTATAACATCAAGAGTCTGTTTAGCAGAAAATCTAACCAGTGTCCAATTTTTCTATTACCTCTATGTCTTCACTGTGATGGTGAGCAGCGTACTTATCACCATTTCTTTTCACATATTAGAGAAAAACTAGACTCACAAAATTTTACATTTGGAACCAATGATGAGAAAGCAATAAGAAATTCTTTAACAATTTCCCCAAAGCAAATTATCTGCTGTATACAAAACATCTGATAGATAACATTAGGCATTTTCTTAAAAAATCTGGTTCTGATGATAAAGAGAGGGAGAAGATTATAAATATAATCTTCAGTGAAGACAAAGACGGCTTACATTTTAGTAAGGACAGCCTCAAGTTTTCAAAGCGAGAAGACAACCTCTGTGTATATTTCGATAAATATCCGAGATTTAAAATGTATTATGAAACATATTTCAAGGTATAATGTTAAAATATGTTTACCAACCATTAAAAGTAAATATCTTTTCTAAGTTATGGACCAATAATAATGCAGAGCCCCAGAACAATCGCTTAAAACAAGTCACTGAGTGGAAACAGCTCAAACTCCAAGAACATGTAGACAGATTGTCTTCCGTTACAAAAACGTAGATCATAGACCTACGTCTAGTTTTGTATGGTGCTGGCAACTACAGGCTTTTTGGTCAGTCTCTTTCATTTCCTTTGGACAAACAAACTTGGCATTCTGTTTTTTTTTAACGGAAGACAATCTGTAGTAGTTTGGGTTGTATTTGGGTAAATCGTGCCCCCGGGATGGGTGACCATCCTATCTTTCTTTCTCTCATATTCCTATCCCATCCCATCCCATCAATACATCCAATGACTCACCCATCCATCCTTTCATCCATTCATCCACCCACCCACCCTCCGACTCACCCATCCATCCATCCATCTATTCAGCTAAGAATGACATCAAAATATTGTTACGACCATGTAATTTAATTACTTGTGTGTTAAAATTTGAATTCTTTTTATTCCATTTTTGTATCATTATATTTTATTATGATGATGATTATGTTCACAGGATCTGATATTTTTGAAAGAAACATCGTGTTTATTTAGAATGTAGTATGACTCGCATAAGCACGATTTTTGCATGCCATAGTTTGTCGATTTGAGTAAACACTACACGAAAACGATTGGTTATTGTCAAAGTCATTTCCTGACCCACGTGAAACCGCGCTTGTTAGATGATGAAATAACCACGCGTTCTTCGTGCGTGTGCATGAAATGACGTTTTGGTTCGGTTTGAAAACACTTAGGTCCCTGTGAAATAGTCAGAGTCGTTCTTATACCTTGAGAAGATATTATTTTTCTTGTGCTGGAAAGAGTTTATTTTTCTTTACATCTGTAGAGCTCGAGATGTGTCTTGTTATAGATGACAGCTATAGGAGTTCATCTACTTTTAAATAATTTATTTTTCCCTGGAGAACTACACAAGTGGTTTAGGACAAAGACATTCAGTGAAATTCATTCTAAATTGGAATAGTACAGTACAAATTGTGGTTCAACGTGAAATTCTGGACATTTGTGTAAAGACTTCGTCTGACTTCATCAACCTCTATCTTGGAACGTCATCAAGATTCAAATTTGGATTCAGTGAAAATTATTTAGTGATAGGACTTGTATTTTTTTCAGTACTTGGATAAATGTTTGGATTTTCTTCACAAACCGTAAGTCCTATTGCATATTTTCACCTTTTCACTGTGTTTTCTAGGGAACTAAATTATTTTTGTTAAACTTATAAAGCTTGTTGTCTTCACTCTTTTCTTTTGTTACTTTTGAATGAGCCGATACGTAACATAAAGAAAATTGGGGGCTCATATGGGATATTTGAATTTGGCTAAAATATTTCAGAAAATTGTTTTTTGTTTTTAAATCCCAGGTTCTATTTCATATTTTACTTGAAATCTTTAGTGAAAACAACATGCTTTCATTTACAATGTCATCAAAAGTGGAGATTTGTCTTTCTAATCAAACTCAGGAGCAGTTGGATAATCTGAAAAAAGATGAGTTGCTTGAACTTGCCAGAAAGTACGAACTTTCTGAAGCAAAAGCTTCCTTGACAAAACAAGAAATTAAAAATATTTTGATCCAATATTTGGTGGGGAAAAATATTTTTGACATCAGTCAGTAAGTCTATGACAGACACTGACATTAAGGTAATGGAACTAAAAATGAAATACAAGATGGAAATAGAGTTGAGGAAGCTCGAGTTTCAGAAAGATAAAGAAAAAGAACAAATGCATTTACAGAAAGATAAAGAAGATAGACAATTACAATTTAAAGAAAGAAGGGAAGAAATGCAAAGGCAATTTGAGGAAAAACAGAAAGAAAGACAAATACAATTTGAGAAAGATAAAGCAGATAGACAAATGCAATTAGATAAGGAAGAAAGAGAGAGAGAGAAAGACAAAGGCAGTTACAGAGAGAACAAATGCAGTTGCAATTTGAGGAAAGAGAGAGAGAGACAGACAGATGCAAAGAGAGAAGAATGAAAGGGAATTTCAAATTAAAATGAAAGAATTAGAACTGGCAAGTGAAAAGCACGATTCCATTTCTCGTACAAATTCAGAGTTTGACATTGTGGGAAATATTAAGTTAGTGCCCCCTTTTATTGAAAAGAAAGTATATAGATAATTTCCTTATTTTGAAAAAGTTGCTGAAAGTTTCAAGTGGCCAAGGGAGTACTGGACTCTATTATTGCAGTGTGTACTTACTGGTAGAGCTTGTAATATTTACATTTCACTGTCATTGGAGCAGAGTGCTGACTATGATCTGGTTAAGGACTGTATTTTGAAGGGTTATGCGTTAGTCCCCGAAGCTTATTGGCAAAAATTCAGAAACTATAAAAAAGAAACTAGACACACTTATGTTGAATTTGCTAGAGAAAAAGAACAGTTGTTCAAGAGATGGTGCTTAGCTGAGAAAACTGAACATGATTATGAAAGACTCGAACAACTGGTATTACTTGAAGAGTTCAAGAACTGTGTTTCTAGTGATGTCAAAACTTATCTTGAAGATCATGAGGTCAAAACCTTGGAAAATGCTGCTCTTGCTGCTGATAAGTATTCCTTAACTCATAAAGTTCCGGGGGTAAATAAATCTTTCACTCAGCAGTCTACTGAGAGAAAGGTATTTCAGCCCAATACAACTCCTCCTAAAACTCAATCTGGCACAACTTCTAAAAATCAAGCATCTGATAAACTTGATTCAAAATCCTTGTCTATTCCTACGTGTACCTATTGCAAGAAAAAAGGACACGTCATTTCTGATTGCTTCAAATTGAAATATAGGCATCAGAATCAAGATAGACCTATCCCAAATGTTCTTATTTCTAAGAGGTCAAGGTCACGGTCATGTATTGAAAGCAATACATTTGTTGGGTCTAATAAACCCCAGTCTGATTTTATTATGGAGAATTATCAACCATTCATGTCGAAGGGTTCTATATCACTCTTGGGTGATTTGGCCAATCCTATCCCTATTAAAATTTTAAGGGATACAGGAGCTTCTCAGAGTCTTTTAGTGTCAGGTATTTTGCCTTCCTCTGAAAAGTCCTGTTCTAATGAGAGTGTTCTCATTCAGGGAGTAGAGTGCAGCTTTGTTAATGTTCCTCTCCATTCTGTAAATTTGTCATCACACTTAGTTTCAGGACCTGTGACAGTTGGTATAATGTCTAACTTACCCGTTGAGGGCATTCATTTGTTGCTAGGCAACGACCTAGCTGGAGACAAGGTTGTGGTTAATCCACTTGTAACTGACAAGCCTTCTTTGGATCAGAAAGTTGGTCCTATTGAAAAAGAATACCCTGATTTATACCCAGCTTGTGCAGTTACCAGAGCTATGGCAAAGAAAGCTCTTGAGAATGATTTTGATAAGGAAAGTATTCCTTTGGCTGACACATGTATTGGTCAGGCTTTTGATGAGGTCACTTTCACTCCTAATTTGGATCAATCAAAAGGTATTGATCACAGTGATCCTCTATTAAATACTCATTCTCTTTTATCTAATCAGGGTGATAAACGACAGTCACTTGTCGTCGAACAGGGAAAAGATCCTGAGATCTCCTGTTTGTTTCAGAGGGCCATTAGTGAAACTGAAGCCACTGAAGTACCTGTCTGTTATTTCATTGAAAATGGAATTCTTATGAGAAAATGGAGACCTCCCGAGGTCAGTGAACGATCAGATTGTAGTTACAAAATTTTACAGACAGGAAATACTTAGTTTGGCCCATGAAACTCCTCTGGCTGGTCATTTAGGAATAAATAAAACTTATCACAAGATCTTGACTCACTTTTATTGGCCAAAAATCAAAAGTGATGTTTGTAAGTTCTGTAGATCTTGTCATACTTGTCAAATGGTAGGAAAACCCAATCAAAAGATACCTAAGGCTCATCTACAACCTATTCCTGCATTTGACAAAACATTCAGTAGAATTCTGGTAGACTGTGTTGGTCCCTTACCTAAGACCAAGTCAGGCAACCAATATTTGTTGACCATTATGTGTGCGTCAACAAGATTCCCAGAGGCAATTCCTTTGAGGAATATTATAGTAAAAGCTTTGATAAAGCTTTTTACTCAATTTGGCCTTCCTAAATCTGTTCAATCAGGTCAAAGGTCAAATTTCATGTCTGGAATTTTCCAGCTTGTTATGCTTGAATTTGGCACTCAGCAATTCAAGTCAAAAGTGAAACTATGGTTTCACAAAACTTTACTTGAGAGAATTTTTGAGTCCTGTAATAGAGTTCATTCTCTCTTGCTCATTCTTCAAAATTTTCTTCAAATTAGATTTTATGGCCCTTACAAAGTAAAGAAGAAAATGAATGAGTTAAATTATAATAATAGTACTCTGATCTAAATAAATTAATGGAGTACTAGTATATTGAAAGAGATAGCCAAGTAAATTATGCAATTAATTTAGTTGTACCTGTCCCACCAACTGAGGATTTGAGTGAAGGAATTCAGTCGGATTCTACTGATCTTGGAACAACAAATCTTCGGAATTCGGAAATTATGGAAAATCTAGACCAGAAACTTTCTCATTTACAACAACAAGAAAAAGGTGAACTTAAACAATTATTGTCTGAATATGAGCACTTGTTTCCAGACGTACCTACAAGGACAAACAAAATTTTTCATGACGCTGAAATTTTAGATTCAAAACCCATGAAGCAACACCCATACAGGATGAACCCTCTCAAACAGGAATACATGAAAAAGGAGATTCAGTATTTACTGGAGAATGATTTTATAGAGCCCAGGTAAGAGTGATTGGAGTTCACCGTGTATACTTGTTCCGAAACCGAATAAAACTTTCCGAATGTGTACTGATTATAGGAAGGTGAACAGTGTGACAAAAACAGATTCATTTCCATTACCAAGAATCGATGACTGTATCGACAAAATTGGAAATGCCAAATACGTCACCAAATTCGACCTTCTGAAAGGATTTTGGCAAATTCCATTAACGGAAAGGGCAAAAGAAATTTCGGCATTTGTGACTCCAGATGGACTCTACCAATATAAAGTAATGCCATTTGGGATGAAGGGTTCTCCAAGTACTTTTCAACGCCTTATGAATATGATTACTTCTGGTCTAGACAATTGTGATGCTTATATTGATGATGTCATCATCTACAACAACACCTGGAAAGAACATCTAGCCACGATTCGGAAAGTTCTTTGACAGACTCACGGATGCAAATTTGACTATTAATTTATCTAAAAGTGAGTTCTGCCGTGCTTGTGTTACTTTTCTAGGACATGTTGTGGGACATGGTCAAATTAAACCTATAGATGCTAAGGTCAAGGCTATTTCTGAATTTCCTGTGCCTGTCAGTAAAAAACAGCTGATGCGATTTTTGGGTATGGCTGGGTACTATCGCAAATTTTGTTCTAACTTCTCTAATATTGTTGAACCTCTGACAAACTTGTTGAGAAAGAAAAACAAGTTTCTTTGGACTGAAAAATGTCAAGAGGCTTTTGATAGGTTAAAGGCCATACTTAAAAGTGCACCAGTTCTAACAGCTCCAGATTTCAGTCAACCATTCAAACTATCTGTGGATGCAAGTGATGTTGGGGTTGGAGCAGTATTGATTCAAGATGATAGAAATGGTGTAGAACATCCAGTGTGCTATTTCTCTAAGAAATTAAATAAGCACCAAAGAAACTACTCAACAATCGAGAAGGAATGCTTGGCTTTAATGCTGGCATTACAGCATTTTGAAGTTTACATCAGCTCAGCTCCTTCTCCGGTTGTTGTGTTTAGTGATCACAACCCCCTTACTTTCATCAACAGGATGAAAAATAAAAATCAAAGACTATTAAGGTGGAGTTTATTTTTGCAAGAATACAATCTTGACATCAGGCACATCAAAGGAAAAGACAATTTAATTGCAGATGCACTTTCCCGTGTATAGAAATATTATTTTCATATACACCTTTGTATAATTCATAAGAGTTCTTCTTATGTAATTTTTTTTACCTCGTGTATAGTTTACATCTGGTAAAAAAGAAAGCTTTATTACATAAATCTTTTTTTCTTTATGGGGAAAGTGTTACGACCATGTAGTTTAATTACTTGTGTGTTAAAATTTGAATTCTTTTTATTTCATTTTTGTATCATTATATTTTATTATGATGATGATTATGTTCACGGGATCTGATATTTTTGAAAGAAACATCGTGTTTATTTAGAACGTAGTATGACTCGCATAAGCACGATTTTTGCATGCCATAGTTTGTTGATTTGATAAACACTACACGAAAACGATTGGTTATTGCCAAAGTCATTTCCTGACCCACGTGAAACTGCGATTGTTAGATGATGAAATAACCACGCGTTCTTCGTGCGTGTGCATGAAATGACGTTTTGGTTCTGTTTTTAAAACACTTAGGTCCCTGTGAAATAGTCAGAGTCGTTCTTATACCTTGAGAAGAAGGTATTATTTTTCTTGTGCTGGAAAGAGTTTATTTTTCTTTACATCTGTAGAGCTCGAGATGTGTCTTGTTATAGATGACAGCTATAGGAGTTCATCTACTTTTAAATAATTTATTTTTCCCTGGAGAACTACACAAGTGGTTTAGGACAAAGACATTCAGTGAAATTCATTCTAAATTGGAATAGTACAGTAAAAATTGTGGTTCAACGTGAAATTCTGGACATTTCTGTAAAGACTTCACCTGACATCATCGTCCTCCATCTTGGAACGTCATCAAGATTCGAACCTTGATTCAGTTAAAATTATTTAGTGATTGGACTTGTATTTATTCAGTACTGGATAAATGTTTGGATTTTCTTCACAAACCATAAGTCCTATTTCATATTTTCACCTTTTCACCGTGTTTTCTAGGGAAATAAATTAGTTTTGTTCAAACTTACACAAAGCTAGTTGTCTTCACTCTTTTCTTTTGTTACTTTTGAAGGAGCCGATACGTAACAATATGTGGTTGCAGAGTAAGCACTGAGTGCCCCCAAGCGTGACTTCACAAAACTTCCTCTTTGTCCCCATGCATATGTAACAAAGTAAATTACACAGTGTCAGTGTCCTCAATAATATTTACTGACTAGATTAAAGCATGAAGATGTACATTTTTCATTTTCTTGATTTTGACTGTCTATCAAAAGGCAAACTGATAGGTCTGGATTACTAACCATCATGACCATCATTTTCTTCCTGTTCATTTTGGTGACTAGCACTTGTTGTTGTTGTTGTTGTTGTTGTAGGGTTTAATGCCATTTTTTCAGCACAAGATAGGCTATACATGGCAGCCAGTATTAATGATCGAGGAAGAACCCGGGAAAACTCCGGGAAGAACCACCGACCCACGAGAAGCTACTGGCAGGATAGCACTTGAAGTGTTAATCAAACATGTTAGAAATATGAACAGTTGATAAATCTGTTTGGCGATTATATGTTGAAATTTCAAAGCATGAAACTGCCCATTTTTATTGCAGCTATTTTTCAATGTCACAATGGAAATGTTTTAATAACTATAGGCCAGTGCATTTTCATTGCCTGTCCAAGGGAAGCGATTTTATGCTGTGTTGAATATTGATTTCTTTGATGAACATCAAAAATAAATGGTAAGTTTTGAATTTGTATTTGTTGAGATTTGTCTTCTGCCTTCTTTGCTTTTCATTGTGAAGTAAATTGTGTCTGAGCTGCCATGGTTAGACACTAATTATCTTGTTTAGGTTTTTATGAAACTTGGATTTCCCAAGATGTAGCTGATGAAATTATTTTCTATCTCGTCAAAACAAAAGTCAAATATGGTAAAGGGGTTCGGACCATATATAGGAGTTGAGTTTTCAGTATACCTAAAATACTGTATCAGCTTTCATGACTTTATTTAAAAAACTAAAGACAAAATACTACAGATTGCATGTCTGCAACAGCTAATGTTACAGGGGCTACCAAGATAGTTACAGGGTGCTATCAAATGTAATACACACTGCACAGAGGTGCATAATGATATGAAGTGAACTTACTTATGGAGAAAGAAAGAATATTATCATATTTGTTAGAAAATTTTTAATTTGACTCCTACCGAAAACTTGAACCCTTGTTTGTGGGTTGCAGCACCCATCACCTTGCTTCTCAACTAAGGGATGTGCACTTAGGCAAGGGGGCAGGTGTGTGCAGGCAAGGTAATGGGAGCTGTAACGCAGACCCATGTTCATTTATATTTGTAGGATTGAAAACTCTCTAACCTTTTTGATAATATCTTTCAGATGTATGTAGGAATATTTTCATGAGATTTTTATTCAGCCTGATAGTTTTGAAAATGATTTGTGAACTTCATATTGTCTTGTGACAGAAAAGACAGGTCAGGTCAGGACAGATCAGGAGATTTCCAAAAGTTGGTCAGGAGTTTTGACCCCAACCTTAACATTTCAACCCAATCTTAACATGCAAATTACAACTATTGAACAAATTTGCATTATTTAATATTAAGATATGAACATCTCATCAAATCAGTCCTATCACAATAACTTACTGTTATTCTTGCTCTTCTTACATGTACTACAAACATTGTTGATCTTAACACTTTGGAGATGATGCACTGTTAATGGATCCTTGTTTTGTCTGGAATCAGCCTGAATTTTCCTCAAAATGGTCGTTTTTTAGGCTTTTTTATGGATTTACATGCTATAAGTACTTTTGAGATGGCCTTGGTCCTTCTTTAGGTTTGTATGGATTTACATATTGTAAGTACTTAAGATGGCCTCACAGATGTTACTCTTGCAGAATATATCACTACTACCATGATGATGTTTTGCCCCTAGGTCATTGTCATTGGGTTAGTACACTGCCATGATGATGTTTTGACCCCTAGGTCATTGTCACTGGGTTAGTACACATTGTCAGTGGGTTAGTACACTACCATGATGATGTTTTGACCCCTAGGTCATTGTCAGTGGGTTAGTACACATTGTCAGTGGGTTAGTACACTACCATGATGATGTTTTGACCCCTAGGTCATTGTCAGTAGATTAGTACACAAGAACCATAACTGGTTCCTACTAATGTGACAAATGTGGTAACTCAGATGCAATACATTGTGATATCATTGGTGCATTATAACATCTGCACATCTTTTGTAACATCACTGGCATTGTGTTCCATCTCAGAAAGAAAGGAATCCTATGGGGTTTGTTTTAGCTCTACTGGTTATAGACAAGAATAGCTTATTTTCCCAGAAGAAGACTAATAAAACCTAATTGGTCCTAAATAAAAATGATGTTGCCCTGACATCCAGTATGGCCACCACATCAGCCATTTTAAAAATCTCTGTATCACTACTTCACCAAAATGAATGGTCATATTAACATGAGGTTTTCACTAAAATAATTCTTGTGATGTCAAGTTGGTCCTAAGGGGGCACTCACCAATTATTATGTACTATTGAGAGAGTGACATATGTAAGGTGAAGTTGTTTACATTTGAAACATGCACAGTGGAGAGAATCTTGGCATACCTGCAGCAGCAGGGAGGGTGAACCCTACAACTTTTTACAGACCCGATTTTACAAAAATAAAGGTTCCTACAGGGGCTGAAAAATAAGGTTAATAATGATAAACCGAACCCCCCTAACAATATTATTACCGTATAATTTGAAAAAACGGATAATAAATCGTTTTAGTTAGCACATTTTTGTTACTATTTTTGACATTTTTGTTTTTTGTGTTATAGTGCGCGTAGTTTACTCGGTAGGTCACTCAAAGTTGTAGAGTTCACCCTCCCTGCTGCTGTAATTAACCAAAGATTTTATCTAGACCTACACGATATCTAGATCTTGGGTCATGTAGATTTATTGTAATAAATCCAAACGGAACAGCTTGTGCTTTTGAAAAGAAGTTTCTGAATTTCATCATATCCATATCCCCCGAACACCAAGTATAATAAATATTCTGTAAAGTATAATTATCTACTCCATTAAACACAACCAAAATATTGCAGTTGTCTCTGATCACTTTAGGTATTTGTGTATATCGTTGTGTAACATAAATCACGTCCGTATTCTTGTGTCTACCTCGAGAAAATATTCTAGCTGGATTTGTTTGTCTGTCCAACATAATATCATCGTACACCACTAAATTATTAATAAATCTATTTAGGTCATCTACAGATGGGGCTTCATCAATATCGGTGATAAAGTCAATAACATCATCACCGTCTTCATTCCGCAATTTCGCTTTCTCGTTAAAATCTTTAAGTACTTCGTAACAGTGTTGATCATCTACGGATGGTGCTACTAAATACAATTTACTCCATTTTAACCACCGCATTATTAAATTTAATAATAGTTGTGTTTTACCTGATCCAGATGGACCTATTATAATCATTCTTATCGAATTTGGTAATGCTGATGATGCTTCACTGGCTCCTGTTTTCGTGTCGCCGAAAAATCAATTATATCCATATTATTAATAACATGAGTCTATATTGTGTTCGATGTAGATTATCTACACCCACTACTGGACTGACAACAATAATAACAAAAAATAAACGACGTGCATTAACAGGTAAATGTGTAAAATGCGGCACGAAAAAATATAAATTTATCTCCATGTCTGATTCAGGGACAAAGACAGGTGGAGATATAGCCGCTTTATTAGGAAAATTACCAGGAACTCCGTGGGCTAAATATCCGGGGGAAAAACACTTACCAGGATATAATTATTGTGGTCCTGGAACCCGACTTGACATCCGACTTGATAATCAAGATCAACCAAGACCAGGAGAGCATCCAGTAAATAAGATTGATCAAGTGTGTCATGTTCATGATGTTGCGTATAAAAGTAAAGATTTACAACAAAGGCATCTCGCAGATGTAAAATTGATTCATGCATTAAATTCTATACCAAATAAATCTGTTAGAGATAAATTAGTTAGTTTTCTAGTAAAATCTGCCATGAAAAGTAAAATAATGTTAGGGGCTGGTAATTAATTATATAAATATTATAATGGAATCCATTTATTATAGCCCAAGAGGATATTGGAGAGGTAGATCAGCGATTACTAAATTATCTGAAGCAGCAAAAGTCTCACGTTCTGTTGCTGCAGCGTGGTTAGCACGACAGGCAATATGGCAAATTTATCTACCACCACCTAAAAATATTCAATATTCACATTTTGATGTCAGCGTCCCTAATGAGGTTCATCAAGCAGATATTTTGTTTTTACCACATGATACTGTTAAAACACGTGGACGAAAATCACGCACATACAAATACGCATTAACTGTCGTTGATGTTGCAAGTAAATATAAAGATGCTGAACCATTATCAACAAAGACAGCATCCGAAGTTGCATCTGCATTTGAACGAATTTATCATCGAGGACTTTTGCGATGGCCACAATTATTACAGGTTGATCCGGGCAAAGAATTTCTTGGTGCAGTATTATCGTTGATGAAGAAACATAACGTTAAAATCAGACGAGGACATACTGAAATTCATCGTGATCAGGCAATTGTTGAACGATTTAATCGAACACTTGCCGAGCGGTTATTTGGATACCAATATGCAAAAGAAATATCTACTGACTTTAAATCCGGTGAGAGATCTCGTGAATGGGTTACGAGGTTACCAAGTGTGATATCTGCATTAAATAATGAAATTACTCGTTCAACTTCCATGAAACCTTCTAATGCGATTACAAAAAAAATATATACCCCGTAGTAATGACAGACATCAACCTCAACCAGTATTAGGTAATGTAATTGTAAGATATTTATACGAACCTGGTGAACTTGAAGGTGGTAAAAAAAGAGCAACTGATCCTATCTGGAGCGTGACTACACATACAATTTCTAGTGTGGTTAGATCCACTGGTAGACCTCCAATTTACAGATTAGATTCTACAGCCCCTCAACGTGGATTTGTACGTGAACAATTACAGGTAATCCCTGAAGACACACAATTACCACCACATACAATTACATAACCAGAACCAGGGCGTGCAGCGCCCCGACGTCGATTGCATTCAAGACAAGTCAGCATCACATTATCACGTGTATGACCAAGATCACTATTAATTCTATCCATGGTAAATTGTCTTGGATTATTATTCGAATATTGCCACAACATATTACAGTTGCAACTTGCGCAATTATTATTCTGTAGTTGTTTTAGTTTTATAATAAATTCAACATTAATATCAAAATCACGATTATTTTTTTTATCACACTGCTTATAACCAGATAGTTTTTTTCTTATTACGTCATCATTAACAGTCTGATTATTATTTTCTATGAAATTAATAATAACCCTATGTAGTTGAGATATTCTTCTGACTCTAGAAACTGCGAGATAGACTAAATTCGACCATTCGATCCGATCATCTATAATCCAGATATTTGTATCAGAAATAGTTAACCCCTGTGATGAGTGAATAGTTATAGCATATCCTAATGTCCACGGTGATTTATTCATATTCAGCGCATTCTCAACGACATTAATATCTACTAAAACAATATCATTCAAGACAAGATTCTGTACTCGGACACTTTCAGTGTCTCCACCAGGAATTTCAACATCAATATTCTGTCGTCGAGTATCTGCTGGGCGATAACACAAAGGTACAGGTAGATCTGAAAACTTTTCTTTATGTAACAGAAATAATTTATCCTGTAGTTCATCACGAACTATCTTTCTACTTGCAACTATTAAATCAGCGGGATTCCATAAATTTAGAAAATCACTCATAGAAGTCTCTGGAATTACTCCTCGCATTATTTCACATTGTACTCTGTCTGGTTGTAGTCTGATTAATCTTTTAAATTCCTTCAGCGGTTCATCAATAGCTCTATGGTCATCATTTATTTCTTCATAATAATCTACATTATTCTTCAGCCATTCATGTGGAGACTGTCCAATAAAAGGTGGTGGTTGACCATGATCACCGCACATTATTATAGCAGTATTTTTCGTCAATAACCATTCAAGAAATGTTTTTAATATTTCTAACGAGACCGTGCATATCTCGTCCCAAATGATAATTTTAGGTATATATTTTTCACCCATTCTCTCAGGAGTCCATGTGTCTCCACACCATCTAAAGAAACTATGATAAGTACACGATTTTACTCCTCGTTCTTTTATTTCTCTGGCTAATTTATGTGTCGGAGTCAAAACAATTATATCTGAATTATTATTCATGAATAATTTAATCACACGAGTTGTTTTACCTGAACCACCGCATCCATTAAGATAAACAGTTTTATGTCTAGATATAGGATCATATACAGATGGTGCTGATGATTTTGATACCTGATTATTATTTTTGTGATATATTTCCTTAATTTCAACGTCGGCAGATTCAGAATAACTAAGTATATTTTCCTGTTTTATTCTCCATGACCCCCATTCACCATTACCAAGTAGTGGTTTTAATAAATCCGTATATTTTTTATTTATATAAAACGAATCCGTTGCGACTCTGACAGCATCACGAGGAAATTTATTTATCATAGACAGTAGATTTATAGAAACATATGCCAACATAGATGATCTTAAATGAGTAAATTGTGGTGAGTCACCATCAAGATAACTCACAATTGTACCTAGTTTGGTTCCGTCTGACAAATAAGCATTACTCCGATTTATAAATATGTTTTTTTCTGTTGTATCAGCAATTATAAAATCGAGTTCAGCATCGTCCATAATTAATCTTGTACAGTATCTTTTATGATCATAGGCTCCTCCTTGAGTAAATTTACCAATTATCTTTCTACCAAGATCTTTTGCAAGTTTTTCATCATGCTCGTCTCTGCATTTACGTATATTATTAGTAATTTTAATAATGTCATCTTCATTAATATTAGGGAATTCTTTCCTGACATCATTAACATTAAATCTATTTGGTTCTGGTAACCAAACTTGCTTCTGTGGACTATACGATATAATCGCCTCACTCACCTGTAAAGATATTAAAATTCCAACATCAAGCATATATCGCAATAGTACTATTGGAACCCAACATCGCTCTGAAAAATGTCTTCCAAACCAAGTATAAGTAATCGGATGGAGATTTTCTGCAAATTCGAATGATTCTACATGAGCAAATCCGGTTAAGTCAAAATCTGGTAAATGTCCGTTTATCGCAACCCTGGTCATCTCGTGTGATGGATGTCCGAATCTCTTAAAGTATTCAGAACATTCTCCGTATCCAAGAAAACTTCCAGGATAACATGCTACCATATCGACGGATATAACGTCACTATAGTTGTATTTAGTATTCCATAATCCTCCGTGTCCATATTCTACGCAACTTTTATAAATATCTTCAAGAAATTCCGATCGTGTTGGTTTCCATAAATTTTTCTCCTGAGCGAAATGAGCTGCTACGGATGGAACTGTAAAACAATTATTTAATAATTGTCTAATTTTGACATCGTCTGAAGTATATTTCAGAGCAATATTTTCCATTTCTACATTAAGAGATTCTGTACGGTAAATATCACCGTTAGGCCGTACAAACTGATCGTAATTATCATATTCCGAACTCTGAAATAACCAAACAGACACAGGGTCACTTTTACTGATATTTCTGATAAAATCAAATATATGACCATCATAAAATTTAACTTTTCTATCTCGTGGAAATATTGTTACTGCTGAGGTCCATGCGTGCGAATTATGATCAATAATATCTATTGGAGCTCCATTTTTTGTGTATTTTGGTTTATATAAAATCTCTCCCGTCAGCGTTTTTACCGTTATTGGAAATCTTAATTTCTTTTCTAGTTCAGCGACATCTTTGATAGACGCTCCGGTATCTTTAACTGATTCTGCCCAAGTATTTATTTTTTTACGTCGTAAATCTGTTAAACCATTACCACGTATCGCATTTGTAAAATGTTCTGTAACTCGTTCAGCTACACAGTTTATTCTTGATTCTGACAATTTCATAGGTTTTAGATCCCCGACGTCGGGTTTATTATTCAGCGGAAATATTCCATATACAACTGCAGTTGCTGGATAACTCTGTATATAATATAATTTGTCAACACCTGTTAGTATTCCGGGCTTAGATTTATTATTTAAGAGAACAATATTATTTCCTGATTGTATGTGTACTGGATCGCGCTTGTCACGAATAATCCAAATATCTTCTTTTGTATTTACAATAAATTTTATTAAAATAAAATATTTTTGATCATCAAGGTGATTAATAATTACCTTTCCTCGTTTGTCATTCATCATATTAGTAACATTTCCGACTCTGAATGTTGACCATACATGAGCAGCACCATCGTCACGAAATTCATTTTTTGCTTCACGAATACGTTCGATTATATCCTCATCCGTTAATGCCAGATCTTGCATCAAAGTACTAAATTTATATTCTGATAATCTGTCAAGATCAAATCTGGATATCTGAGGTTCAATTGCCGATAATTCCTCCATATAATTAAGACAAGTATTTAAATTAAAATTTTAGTATATATATAATGATTGAAACAAAGAACAAATGTGTTTGGCTCAGAATTGGATATATTTCTCTTTGTAATAAACCGTGCGTGAACAAATACTGTGGAAATCATGCACAGAGTATCAAAAATGGAAGTACAGGACCAATACCGTGTATTCAGTGTGGTGTTGGAGTCAGAGGAAAAACTCAATTATGTCTAAAATGTGGCGGAAAAAATACAGGGAATTAAAACGATATTATGACAAAAAAAAATAATACTGACTCTCCTATAAAGACAGAAGAAGATTATCTGGTCAGATTTCAAAATAATGATTTAGACAAATAATATTATTATATAAAATGACTCAGACAAATCAGACTTATGATGAAATGATCGACAACGATATTATAAGAGAATTAAGAAAAAAAAACATTTCGTAATAAATACGAATTTGTGAAACATCCAGTATATACAAATTATGAAGCATCCCGAGATGGTGTAATCAGAAACTGTAGATTGAAAAAACCAGTCGGTAATATTAATAATACTGGTTATTTTACGTTTAATACTGGAAATAAAAATTATTACTCACATAAATTCATATTCGAATGTTTTCATCGAGTAGTTGAAAATGGACTTGTAGTTGATCACATTGACGGAAATCCCCATAATAATCGGTTATCTAACCTGCAAGTTATTACACCTAGTCAGAATGCTGCACGCGGAAATACTGGAAAATGTAAAAAGTTTGCAAGAAGATCTATTAAATCCATAAATACAGAAACAGAACAGGAAATAACTTTTCCATCAATTAATGCGGCTGCAAAATATTTTAGCATACATCCACAATCAGTAAAACATGTTGCAGATAATATTACTAGATCAGCATATTCAATAAAATACGATCAGCGGATAATATTTGAATATATCTAATTCTGTACTCTTAATAAATAAATTGTATATAGTTTTTGACTTTATATTTTACCTTCACCGTCGCTGCTCTCGGTGTCACTTTCACTTTTGACAGAATCAAATAACATAATCTTTCTCAGTTGCATTATCGATTATCTACAATCTTCTTTTTCTCGTATTCACGAGATAGTTCGGATCTAATATTTTCGATCGAACGTGCAAGAGGCGCAAATAGTTTTACCTGCTTTTCATTTACCATTGCCAAGGATTCTAACATAGACTGATAAATTGATTTTACAAATTTATAATTGGATGGTAATGTGTATTTATTGTCAGTTTTTCTTTGTTTTAATATTTCATAATCGCATAATATTTTTTCAGGATCGAGATTATCAGATATATTTATTCCGTTATGCTTTAATTTTTTAATAGCAGAAATAATATTATATATATTTTCTTGGTTCATATATAATAATTATTTCTTTAAAATAAAATAGCATCGTTCCGAATACTGTCGACACTCGTCAGCCATAGGAATCGAACCACGGTCGTCAGTATCATAGTTGCAACAACTATACCACTGAGCCATTTTCCGATTCATACATATAGACGTTTTAAAATTTTTATGTAGTTAATATACCCAATAAATTTTAATTTTCTGTCAGATTTCAGAAATCTAGCAGATTTTCTACAGAAAATAATAATATTAATAATAATTTATAACAGATTTCAGATTTCAGATGGCAGATTTCAGAAAATCTAATAGATTTTTCACAGAAAAATAATAATATTAATAATAATTTCAGAAAATCTAACAGATTTTCCACAGATTTCAGAAATCTAGCAGATTTTCTACAGAAAATAATAATTTCAGAAAATCTAATAGATTTTTCACAGAAAAATAATAAAATAATAATAATATTAATAATTTCTGACAGTTTTTTGATGAATTTCATGATTCAGTCGGACAATTATACCCAATAAATTTTAATTTTCTGTCAGATTTCAGAAATCTAGCAGATTTCAGAAAATCTAATAGATTTTCCACAGAAAAAATAATAAAATAATAATTTCTAACAGATTTCAGATTTCTACAAATAATAATATTAATAATAATTTCTGACAGTTTTCAGAAAATCTAACAGATTTCAGATTTCTACAAATAATAATATTAATAATAATTTCTGACAGTTTTCAGAAAATCTAACAGATTTCAGATTTCTACAAATAATAATATTAATAATAATTTCTAACAGATTTCAGAAAATCTAACAGATTTCAGATTTCTACAAAATAATAATATTAATAATAATTTCTAACAGATTTCAGAAAATCTAATAGATTTTCCACAGAAAAAATAATAAAATAATAATTTCTAACAGATTTCAGATTTCTACAAATAATAATATTAATAATAATTTCTGAAAATCTAACGGATTTTCCACAGATTTCATGATTTTGTCAGGCCTCATTTACAAATGTTATAGATAAAATTAACAAAATCTACAAATAATAATAATAATAATAATAATAATATTTTCTGACAGTTTTCAGAAAATCTGTTAGATTTTCCACAGATTTTGTTAATCAGTCGGGTAATTATACCCGGCAGATTTCAATTTCTGGTAAATTTCATGATTTAGTCGTGTAATTATACCCGACGGATTTCAATTTCTGGTAAATTTCATGATTTAGTCAGGTAATTATACCCGGTGGATTTCAATTTCTGATGAATTTTCACAGAAAAATAATAAAATAATAATATTTACAGATTTTTCACAGATTTCCACAGAAAAATAATAATAATTTCAGAAAATCTAACAGATTTTTCACAGATTTCAGAAATCTAGCAGAAAAAAAATAATAAAATAATAATATTTTCAGATTTCTGCCAGAATCAGCAATTATTTTTTCCCTTATTATATTAGGAAATATTTAATCAGACGTTCTACGAGCGTATATATAAATTAATATTAAGAGATTCTTGTCTTAGATCCAAAATGTTTCCTGCCTGGTCAGTGAGTTTGAAATTTATTCTTGTCAGAAATGGATTATGAACTCTCAGGTACACAGGGTTAATTGGTTCAGACACAATTAACCAACCGGGGGGGTCTTTAGGGCTAAATGAATATAGTATATACCCCTGTTCCGCAGTGCCACTGCGGTGATTAGATTTTGAAAGATCTACTTGATAACTGTCATCAATTACGTCACATACCAGATTGACTGCAATTGTTGTTGTTATATTAACAATACCAGGTGAGATATGGCGACCTCCACCGTGTGGATCATTATTATATTTAAGAATGGTTGGTGTAGGTATTAATTTTTTCCATGAATCACATATTCTTTTAAATTGTTCATCAATAAGATCATTAACTGATTTCTTTAGCTCTTCAGAGTTAAATCCAGGAATTATAAATGTTGATAGTTGTTCTCGCGTAATTCCGAAATGTTTTAGAAATATTGTTGTGAACAGAAGATTTAGTCTAACACCTCGAGGTGGACCGTCTTCATTAACTATATATAACTCTTTATATCGTTTATCTGCTGCTATGTTCACTAATTTTTTTTCTCTGTTAACAATAATATCATTCATGAAATCTAGGTCTGAAGCAACTTGATTCAAATGTTGTATTACTTCAATTATTTGATTTTTTAAGTTATCGTTGTAGGAAGTGCTAATGCTGGAAAATAAATTTCTTAGATCATTAAGTACACGTCCGTGTTCAGACTTAATTGTACTAGCATACGAATTTATTTCATCAACATCAAGTACTATTATTTTACCTTTTTTACCATCAACTATTTTTGTAAAATGGGTTTCTGTTTTATCTATATAATGTATAACTCCATCACCAAAATATCGTCGCCATGGATAAGCATTTTTTTCTGTTCGATATTCTGGAGATTTTATAAATTTTTTAACATCTATGACAAAATCAGATCTCTGTGGTTCTGGTGGTACTTGATAAACCGGTGGATATTCAGGCCAACCTAATACTGATCTAATCGAACTTTGATAAATATCTACGGAGTAATCAGGGGAATTTATTTCAATAACCGCAGATAGTGTTGGTTCGTAGACAGTAATTGCTATTTTTGATTCTTTTCCTGTAATAGATTTAATTCTGCGTTGGAACTCATCATTAATCTGTTCTATTTGATAACTGCCCGTTGGAATAGAAACTATTTGCCAATCAGGAGTTCTATCAGGCTTATTCTTATTAGCAAATATTAATGAATTATTTGGTTGTAGTCCACCAAATGGTTTTGATCTAATGTTGGGCCAACTATAATAAACTCGCAATTGTGCTAATGCTATTTCTTTTGCAGGAATTGCGGTTGGAAAATTGACACTAAACTCAGGATTGGTCGAACTTAACGATATCATCGTAGTTTTTGACGGAGTTGTATTAATAACGATCTGCTGAAGTAATTCCCTGTCTGTCATTATTATTATTGTTGTTATTTAATTCATTAAAATCATTTGCGATCACCTTAAAAGCATCATCATAAGTTTTCATCATCATCGCGAATTCAGTATCAGATATTTCACCATCACTGACACACGAGGAAATATACAAAGATAATTTAGAACATGCCTCTACCACTGTGTGTAATTTAATCATATAATCGTGCAATTTAGCATTTGTACAAGTATGTGTCTTTTTGGTTATAATACCTAGAACACCAGCAATAGTCGTTGATGCTGAAACAATAATGGTTATAATAGTAGGTGCTGTCATCGTCAATGTTGATAATAATAATCCTGTTCCAGTAATAACAGCAGAAACCGAGTAAACAACTACATCGATAACAACTATACGTCTTTTGTATTTTTTTATCTTCGTGTTATAATAGTCGATAAAATTATTTAGTTTAGTCAGACGTTCACATACTTGATTGCATCTGTAAAGTTGAACGTCAATGCGAGACTGAGGTTGATCCATTATTGTTATATTAAGTGACTAATTGCGGTGTTTCAACCACAAATTCCATATGCCACCAATAAGGCACTTCTGAGTTTATTGTTTGATCATATATTCTCAGTATAAATGTTTCTTCAACATCTTTTCTTAACAATATAGATACAACTCCAGAGAGAGAATCAGTTGAATGACGCAATATATATCTGTTAATTATAGCAAATCTTTCATCACTAAATATGGACAGCCTGTAAATACCAGTGACTTCTGCGGTATATTTGATAGTTTTATTTTGTGGTGTCCATGTTGATGATCCTGATGCTACTGTGTATACGATATTTTTAATTTGTCCGTGTGGAATTTTAATCAGATTAGTTTTTTGAACAATATTAGGTATTCCACTGGCAATATCATTGAGTTTCGTGTTAATGTCGGCTAGTTTTATGTCAATGGTTGGTGAATCACCAAAAAAATCTTTAAAGGGTTTATTTATATTTCTGCGGAAATTTAAGAACAGTTCTATATGTTTAGCAAAAGTTTCTGCAAGATTATCATAATTAGTTTTTAGTGTGGTTACATCATTCCTGATCGGAATTTCCTTATCATCAACGTATTTCTTCGTCGCAGCATCAAAATTATATTCTGGTGTTCTAAGATTATTAATGCCATTATTATTCATGTCGAGAAATACACGCATTATACCGCGGTTGGTCAATACGTACTTAGATTCTTGATCGTCAACATATTTCTTTGTTGCGGCGTCTGCATCTGCGGTTGGATTTCCAATGTCGGTGATTTTATTCTGATTCATATTAATGTCTCCGGTAAATACATCGCCGGATTTCTTAATATAATTACTGAGTGATGTACCAGAATCTTGTATTTTACCTTGATCGGTAAAAATAACTATATTATCAGCGACTGCAGTTGGAATTCTTATAAGAACATCTGATAGTTGTATATTACTCGTTTTTAATCGTCCTTGATTATCCTGAAAAACAACTACTTCATTTTGATCCACACTTGGAGATTTAATAAATCATCAATTTCATTTCTGAGTTGATCAAGAGTTGCATACTTAGATAAATCAGCTTGCTGATGACCTTTACCACGAGAAGATCTTCCATAAATATCCACCATTATATTTACTAATGTCTGTTTAAATATGACGTCGTAGTATATTCATGTACAACTTTGTGGGGGGGGGGGTTGTTGATTTTGATATAGCATCAAGTACATTAAGTACTTCTCGACCACATATTGGTGGATCGGTTAATGTTTGTGTAGGTAATGTTGAATACCATATTGGAATACTTTGATAGCAACTAATATACTTTAAGAATTCTTTTGGTGGAGCTAGTCCATATGAATCAAAATAAATAATTCCACGTGGATCAATTGCATATCCGACCCAATGCGTGCCTGGACCAGAATTTTCATCGAGATTAATAATACCTGTTTCAATATTGTTTGGCTGTTTTGGTAATTGATCGCGCATAAAAACACCTCTAAAATTTTTTATTTTTAATTTTTTAGCAGCATCTAGTAAATCAAAATTGGATATAGGAGATATCAGTAAATTGTCCCTGGTAATCTTAGGCCTTTTCCGTACCAGTGTGGGGTCCCTGGTAATCTTAGACCTCTCCCCTTTTTTTTTGGTGTTCGTTTTATTCCTTGTCCAGTTGCTTTCTTTAATGCCATTCCAGCAGCAGTTCCAACAGCACCTAATGCAGCTGCCTTTGCAACAGCTGGAGCTGCAGCGGCAATTAATGCTGGTATAGCAGCAACAAGTGGAAATATACCACCCGTCTTAATGATATCTTTAATGGCACCCGCAGAAAGATTACGTTTTATACCTTTATTTGATTTTTTGGCTTCATTGAAATACCCGAGCTGACGTTCTGTAAGAGATAATTTATTTGAGCCGCTCATCTGATCTTTCTTTAGTAATATTTTTAATCCACAATTATTTTTTGATGCTGATTGTATCCTTTTAATCTGACCGGGAGTCAGACTAACACTAACATTATTATACGACATTATAATATTCATAAATAATCTAATTACATGTTTTCTACTGGAGCATCAACGACTCTCATTCGTCCACCAGCACCTTCAAGTAACATCGATTTATCGCTGAGTATGACAGCAATTGCCCTGTAATTAGGGATAGCTCCAATATCTCTATTAACATGAGCTCGAAAATGTATATCGACTACTGACTGTCTGGTTAAATCTAAATGTTCGAGCGAAAAGTAATAAATTGGGTATAAGGTTGTAAAATCTAACTGCGATATTTGTAAACCAGTATCAACATTTTGATCACGTCCCATGAACGTCATTAGACGGTGATATACACGTGCTACATGATTTTGATCGAAATTCAGTAAAATATCCTCGGATGGTTCTTGATGTCCATTTATTCTTAAGGAAACTTCGGAAACACCAAGATTATCAAATATCATAATACTACGTGTTTGATCATCCACCCGTGCAGCATCTTGAAATGCAATAAATATATATCGTGGTGCAGAAACACCTTGTTGTGATGCTATTTGCCATGTAAATAAACCATTAATATTACTCTGGATAGCATCTGTGGTCATTGTTAACCACGATAATGCTGATTTACCACCTTGATTCATAAAAGAAAGTAGACGATCTTCTTCAGTTATTGATGGAGTCATCACCGGCATCCACAATGAAAGTTTTGTAAGAATTACTTTGCCAGCATCACCAGCGAGTCGCCATATTGCATCATTGTCAGTTGCTTTTCGTACAAGTACAACTGTATGCTTAGCTCCGAAAATGACTTTTCTGACATTTCTACAAAATCCAAATATATGTGATAGTGGAATCACACATGAAAATGCTCTTCTTCCACCACGCAACATTGCTCGACGTGATCTAAATCCTAAGTTGAAATCTGGATCTACATTAATAATCATACTTTGTACATCCACATTGGCGTTTCTAGCAAAATTTCTTGGTTGTCCTATTTCATATTGTCGATACTCTGGAGAATCAGTTGTATCCTTTGCAAACATCATTGATGGACCAGCTGATCTTGAATAATCGTCGCTGTATCTAGCAAGACCAAGTATTGTTGTTGCAGCATCAACATCTTTCTGAATTGATTCAATATTTTTACCATCAATCATGTACGTAGCACTATCAAATAACGCCATAATACCATTATTAACAAAACCGACATTAACATCGTCTCCATATGCTGCTGGTGCTGCAGGATTAGCAATATTTAAAATTTCGCCTTCGACTTCAATAAAAGCCTCAGCGGGTAAGAAATATCTACTTGTATCCTGAACCTGTAATTCAATTCGTCCACGCTGATCTGGAATTCGTGCGTCGTAAGAATAAAATTGATAATCACGCACAGACTCATCTTTAAGTACTGGTGCGTCCATGTCAAATGCGGGATCAGATATACGTTTGAACATCTTTATTATATTTATTATCGTCTAAAACGAAGATTACTTCGGGAAGTGAGACCACTTCCTGCTATCAGACTAGAGGTTATATTTTTTTCTTTTTCTGACATTGGTACATCAACCAACTCTGCTAGTTTTTGATTAGCAACTTGATTTATTATTTTACTGACATTTGCAGGCATTACTTCTGTACTAGGTAATTTTACTGGTTGAGGTCGGACCGCAGGTCTGCGTATTAATCGTGTTAATCTATCTTTAATCAATGAAAATGCTTTACCAGCGAGATTACCCATAGCACCAATACCTTTTTCACGAACAACATCAATAGCTTTCATTCCCAGTTGCTTTGCGATCGGTATTGTTTTTGGGGCTATCCTTCTAAATAGACCCTGAACAACATCACCTAGTCCATTTCCGTAGGTTGTTTTGTATACAGGTAATCGAGAGTTTATCACCCTGACCATAGTTGGTCCACGTTGAGTACTATGTACGATCATTTTATTATAGTAATTGTATTTAATTACATACTCAGTCGCTGTAGTAGTCATCGGCAGTTTCATTAATAAGAGACTGATAAACATCAACGTCCATGATACCACCGGTAAATAATCGTCTGCAAATATCAGCTGCTTCATTAATAATTTCTGGGGAATTATTACCAGCTCGTTTTCCTCCGATGAGAATTTCTAATCGATCGACATCAGCAAGGATATTATTGGGACAAGTAATAAGACCACTTCCTAAACCACTTCCAATTACACCGGGAGCGTCTTGAAATTCTTCTTCTTCCTCTTCACTTGGTTTCGATGATGTTGTTTTCTTTGGTGTAGGAGATAGAACTGGTATTTGTGATTTTGATGATCCTGGATAATCACGATATAATTGCTCAGATGGTTTTGGTGTTGTTTGTTTTGAAGGTTTTTTACTTTGTTTTTTCTCATTTTCTAATTTGATTAATTTATTAATTTCACTAACATAATCCTGATATAGTGGATCATCAACTCTAGTTTGTTCAACATTCATATGTATGCGATATAATGATTTTTGCCATTGTTCACGATTTCTAATATCTTTAGCGTATTCAGATTTCATTAATTTACCTCTTCGACTAAAACTACTCAAAGCAAATTCAGCTAATTTTTGTATGTTAAGTTTTTTAATTACCTTAACAGCTTCTTCATTAAATTTATCTATCAATTTAACTGCTGATTTTGGTTCAGGAGCTAGTGCTTCAGCACCTTCTTCTACCTGGTCTGCATCTTCAGGTATTTCCGGGACTGGCATCGCAGCAGCTATTTCGGCTGGAAGTTCTCTAAGAATCTTTTTTGTCTGTTTTGTTCTTTTTGCTATTTTTCCAGTTTCTTCAGCGGTTTTCTCTAAGACAGGTTGAATACCTTTAGTGGTCTCAGTAATAGGTTTAAATAATTGTTTTGTATCCTCCTCAAATTCAACATGAGATTCTTGTCGTTCTTGTAATTGTTGCTTGACAGCATCACGAACAGGTAAATATTTTCTAATTGCTTCTAGTCGCTCTCTTGCTAATCTAGCTGAATGAGGTTCTCCGATGACAACCATATTAATAATATTTATAATAATTGTTTAAATTACAGCAGCAGGGAGGGTGAACTCTACAACTTTGAGTGACCTACCGAGTAAACTACGCGCACTATAACACAAAAAACAAAAATGTCAAAAATAGTAACAAAAATGTGCTAACTAAAACGATTTATTATCCGTTTTTTCAAATTATACGGTAATAATATTGTTAGGGGGGTTCGGTTTATCATTATTGACCTTATTTTTCAGCCCCTGTAGGAACCTTTATTTTTGTAAAATCGGGTCTGTAAAAAGTTGTAGGGTTCACCCCACCCCCCTGCTGCTATAATCCTGAGCTTCCATCAAAGTATATTATTCACAAAATCGCAAATAATTTGTACGTTTATGCAATGTCAGAACCAATGCCGTTTGGTGGATTTCGTTGGATTACACCTGATCAATTTCTGACGGAAACAGAAAAAAAGATACCAGACGATGTTTCGTATTTCGTTGAAGTTGATCTCGATTATCTGCTTCGTTGCATGATTTACGTAACGATTATCCGTTTTGTGCGGAATTGATGATAATCGATTATAGTTTGTTATCTTAGGAACAACAAGCATTGGCATCACCAAGACAAAATTTTATGGTAAAAAACACTAGTCCCAAGTTTACTTGATAAGCGAAATAATGTTTTGCATTACAAAGTTTTAAAACAAGCGGTAGATGCTGGTCTTGTGTTGAGGAAAGTTCATCGCGTGTTAAAGTTTAATCAGTCGCCTTAGATGAGAGGTTATATTAGCTCAAACACGTCAAGGAGAGCTGTAGCTAAAACCAATTTCGAGAAAAACTTCTTTAAGCTTATGAACAACTCCGTCTTTGGTAAGACAATGGAAAATATTAGAAAGCGAGTAAACATCGATCTAGTTAATGATATTACTCGCCGAAACAAACTTGTATCAGATGATGATTTTGTCAGCATGAAAATGTTTAATGAGAACCTTGTCGCAATACAGCGACGAAAAACAAATTAAAGCTTAATAAGCCGATTTATGTTGGAGCTTCTGTACTTGATTTGTCGAAGTGGATCATGTACAAGTTTCATTATAATTTTGTTAAGAAGCAGTGGCCGTCAAGTAAACTATTCTTTACCGATACTGACTCACTTGTTTATGAAATAGAGACTGAGGATGTATATCAAGATATTTTTGATAACCGACATCTGTTTGATCTTTCCGATTATCCTCGCGATAGTAAATTTCATGATAATACAAATAAAAAGGTTATTGGTAAATTTAACGATGAATGAACTCCCTCATCATCAAATACTTTATTGGATTACGGAGTAAAATGTATGCCGTGTTGCTGGACAATAATGAAATAACAAAAGAAAGCAAAAGGTTTACCTCGCGATTTTGTTAAAAAATATATTAGGTTTGATGATTACAAGTACGCACTTGACGGTGGCGTTAGTTTTATAAGAGCAACGGCTATTCGAACAAATCACCATAAACTTGAAACAGATGTTATTATCAAACGTGGATTAAGTAATTTCGATGACAAACGTTATTGCGAAAATGGAATAGATACGTTTGCACTTGGATATCGTTGTGATGATATTATCTTTTCATCTGACGACAGCGATAAAGTCGCCGACGATAAATCTATACTTGATATTATATTTGATGACTAGGGTATGAAATTTTGTGTGAACAATAAAAATAATGTTTGAAAATTGGACTGTGACACGTAGCAACAACAGCAAGATCAAATATCTAACGATAGACGGTAAACAGTTGATAGTTGAAATTAACAATGAAACATCATAAATATGTTTCAGTGGCCGTGACAGGCTAAAACTTTTACTTATCAGATCTGGTAACAGCGAGTATTTTAATTATCTTGAAAAATTGAGCCAGAAGTTGTCAGAAAGATTTAATAACTTTCATGATCCAATCAGTCAACAAAAATATACTAAACTTACCAATGATCTTGATCGATCAAAAGTATTTTCTATTGACAAAAATATCCTCTTAATAAAGTAGAAATGAAAGATTTATTTGAGTGTCATTGTTGTGTGAGCGGTAGAATAAAGTTTAGTCTCTATTGTCATGATGATAAAATATTTCTAATTTCAACAGTTGAAACACTAATAATCGGTGATGAGGGATGAAATTTTGTCTAAACTTTAAAAATAATCTCTAAGTGCAAAGCAGTTCGAAATAAAATTTTATCTAAACTTTATAAATAAAATCAACCCCTGCTCTGTGTCGATGGAACTTGTTGGAGATAGGGTCCTTAAGCCAGAATCCTCTTGTGGTGGAATAAAAAGTATAGTTGTTGGGAGAGGGATGGATGGGAGTCTCTGGGATAGGGAAATCGTACTTAATGAGAGCCTCTGACATATGGGGATATAGTCCTTGAGCCAGAATTCTTATTATCATCTACTACTATAACTTAGTCTCACTTAGACTCATCATGCCATCAGTATTCTCAATTCTTAGATTCCGCATCGTGAGGAATGCAAGAAGAATTAAAACAAATAGGCATCCTGAAAACATCAAGGTTTACATTAACAAGAATAATTTTTATTATATTTTTAAATATGAAAATGGGTTACAATATTGGACCTATGAGTCGAGTTTTATTTCACTGTTTGATTGCTTGGCTTAATTCAAAATTAGGACCATTTGAACCTTCTAACATTATTTAATTTAAACGTTTGTGTCAATCCAGGTGTCAATATGTTCTTATTTTTTTTAAGTGATGACACTCACATTCCCCTTTTTAAACGCTAATTGTTAGGGCTTCTTCTGTTCATCTACATTGCAGAGTAGCAACACGCGTTTCGATCCTCATTTGGCAGCGACGTTTAACTATTAAAGCTCAGTTGTACTACAATAGATTGTGCCTTTGAACTTATGTTTGTGCTCTATTGTTTCTAATTATATTTTCCATTCCCATCTGTTCTTATAAGGATATCAGGACTACGGTTCCATCTAGGTTGCTTATGATAGATGTACTATGCAGGGCCGACGGGGGCGCGGGAAACCGGGGCCGAACAACACTTTTTAATTTTATAAAAGAAAAAGTTTGTTTGAAGAAGAACTAGGAGAGGCCCGGGTGTTTCTTACTGCAGGGCCAGTGATCACTCTCTACGGCCCTGATACTATGTGACGTGTTGACGAGTGCGACGCTCATCAAGATCACATTCGAAACGTGAAGATATTTTACGTCCATGCGCTTCATTTGAACGTCGAATGGTGTGTAAGGAGAAAAATATATACATTTAAATATGAAATCTTGTTAACTTTGAAAATGCATGTACATGGATCTTTAAAGCGGAACCTTCTACCTAACTATGGAACTAGTCGTCGATTCGTGGTCGAATAGTGCAGGCCTGTACACAAATCTTATGATCCATTACTTTTCAAACATAAAGTCAACGTTATTGTCAACAGGCTCGAACTGTATATAAACAGTGAGTCATTCCTTTTACATTACATAAATAATTTGCATATACTGACTAAGAAAACGCGGGAACAAAGGGTGCTTGGGACGAATCCAGAACTATCGTTTAGGGTTGGCTTTTATAAGTAGGCAAAGTGGTGGTCCAGGTGGCGACGCCCGCAAAAACTCCTGCATTTTATGCGTTTCAAGGGCAAAACGGGCATAGTTGTAAATAAACGTAGTCTAGGAAACATTATGTTTGTTTCGCGCTCATTTGTTTTCTTTCAGTTGTCCCCGATGCCTGAGACTTCCATTATTTGTTTGACAGGAGCCGCGGTTGCCCAGTTGGTAGAGCGCTGGACTCGTTATCGAAGAGTCGCGGGTGCCATACCCGCGCAGGCCAGCCGTGGTCGACTACATTTTGTGTGTTGGGAAATAAGATTAACTCCCATTTCCTCGGCATGATATAGCCAACAAAGTGTTTAAAAGTGCAGTGAAACACCCACCCCACCAAAAAAAAATTATTTTGCATGACGCTAACTAAATACTGCTTAGCGCTGAAGCCAATGCAATACATACACATAAATGCACCGCTCGGCCTGTAGGTCATGTATCCTAGGGTTTGAGGTGAGTAAACTTGAAGATATACACTCCTTTGCGGAATTTATCATGCATAAAACAGAATAGAACAGTTAAGTAACTAATCCGTTTTTCATCTTTACCCTTTTGAAAATGACTTATTACGAAGTAAATAGCACTAAAAAGACGACATATTTACATTCTTTTAGGTAAACTTTAATACACATTTTTTTATATAAAAAAGATGCTTGAAAATTGCCTTCGCTGAATCCAAATAATAACGAAGTGATCCTGTATCATTTCATATAAGCGCATTTATAAATCATAAAGTGGTGACTCTGAGAGATTCAGACAGCAATATTATAGTTTATAATCCTCTGGAACGATTGTTATATCCTGTAGGTTTTAACAATACATACTTTGTTAATATATTTCACGTTTGCCAGGCATATTGGATACAAAATGTGATTAAGGTCAAATGATGCAAACTGGAGATGTGGATATTCTTTTACTTCTATGAAAGGACAACAAACACGAAATAACAAACCATTTCAAAATCAGTTTTATCTGCTGACTCAGTCACTTTGAAATAAAAGAACGTTACCTAATATGTATTGTTGTTAGCACAAATGAAATGGCTCATGCTGGTCGGCCTGGTGTCAGTATAACGTGAGTAGGTGGGACATGATTCCACATATCTGCAGCATGATGCTCCATTGCTAGACGTCACTATAAACTATCACACGGCAGACATCGTAACAATATGACTAAAATTGTTAAAGCTACGTTAAAAATCCAAACACATACACATACAAACTTTCGCAATATTCTAGAGAAGATGGTTCTAGTAAGTATAATTTGACATGACATTGTCCAGTGTCCTGCAAAAACTGTTGATGCCAAAATTATTGTCGTCAGCTATGGGATCAACCTGAGTCTGAAGTATCAGAAGTTGCTGTTCAGTCAGAAAATAGCTGTTTTCTGGAACAATTATTTGACCTAATTCATCATAATCATCTGATAATATCTCTTGTATTTGCTCAAAGTCTAGGCCGTAGTTGCCAAGGTCGTAAATATTGTCGGGGTCTTGCAAATATCCACTGTGCCACAACTAGAGTGGTGAACGATTTCTTGCCGTTCTTAATCTATGGTAGTTCCACTGTCCAATAAATTTGCAAACTGATGTGCGAATTCTGAGTAAAAAATATAGTGTAACGCAAAAATATGTTTCTCGTTATCTGAGTCTAACACGTTGTGCTCCTCCGTGAATTTGAACAGATCACTGTAAAACCTAGAGATGACTTTGTTAAGTTCTCTCCACATTCTTTCTACACGCTGATTGTGAACACTGCGACCAGCAATAAAGCTTCCTCTATTGCCTCCACGTTTCATTATCATATATCTAGTGATTTCTATGTTTTCTCTACCTCTGTCGCCTCTTACGCGATGCGGTAGACCATACATATTCACTGCCTTCTTAAATTTTTTTAATGTAGTCTGTGCCTTGTTACTTGTAGCTACATGAATACCTGTGATCAGTCGGCTGTAGCCATTCATTATTCCGTGATAAATGATGCGCCATTGTATCAGCTTGTGGTTGGTATGGACATGCTATAGATGATTTGGCCCTTTGACATTATATACTCTCCTCTTTATACAGTTCCTCCTTCTCAGGGCTCTTCCCACTGGATCAGTTCTTTGAATATTTCTTGCAAACGCCATCTCTGTATATGTATGCCATGCGCCTGAAGGCTCCCTTTGATGTAGGATTCGCCAACATTAAGCATACTATGCAATACACTACGAACTTGACTGTCAAGGTCAGGGTCATTTATGTCCGAAAATGTGTCTGGTATATTCAGTTCTATCCTTCTTTTATATAAAGTTGAGATACTAATTGACAGACATGAAACAATTCTGTCCCATTCTATTTGATCGAAGGAAACACTATAACTTGGTCGACCAGGTCGAGTTCTCTCCTCAAATGGGCATTCATATGAAAACGATTGCCTCTGTGAACTTACTAGCAGATTTTGCAGAACTGAAAGTATTTCGCGGAAGGAATAGTCAAGTTCCTGCAAAATGTGTAACACTTCTCTTCTTGCAACAGGATATATACACCTTTCTATGACAGCTAATAACACTATGTAGTCCTCCAGTTTTCTAATCTGATATTCGATTCTCAACAAATCTTGTGTCAAATAAAATCTATTAATATTTTGCAGACAAGAATGAAGGTCTATCAAGAAGTCGTCAATTTCATTTCTCTCCATAATTATTCATTGAAGGAAAAAAGGTTATTTAAAAAAAAAATCACAAAGCACGATGAATGCAGGACCGGAAGTCACGAAGGGAGATTAATCTAAAATCCAAACGGAGTTGTTTCAATTATGAACGTTTTCTACCGCTCACCCTACGATTACTTCTGTTCACCCTACGATCTCTAAAAGCTCACCAGACGATTACTCCAGCTCACCCTAAGATTGCTCCAGCTCATCCTACGATTACTTCAGTTCTCCCTACGATCTCTCCAAACCCACCCTACGATTGCTCCAGCTCACCCTACGATTAGTTCAGCTCACCCTACGATCTCTCCAGCTCACCCTACGATTGCTCCAGCTCATCCTACAATTGCTCCAGCTCACCCTACGATTGCTCAAGCTCACCCTACGATCTCTCCAATCTCACTCTACGATTACTCGAGCTCACTCTACGATAGCTCCAGCTCACCCTACGATAGCTCCAGCTCACCCTACGATCGCTTCAATCTCACCCTACGATTGTTCCAGCTCATCCTACGATCTCTCCAAGCTCACCCTACGATTGCTCCAGCTCACACTAGGATCTCTCCAAGCTCACCCTACGATTGCTCCGGCTAACCCTACAATCTCTCCAAGCTCAACGTACGATTGCTCCAGCTCACACTAGGATCTCTCCAAGCTCACCCTACGATTGCTCCGGCTAACCCTACAATCTCTCCAAGCTCACCCTACCATTGCTCCAGCTCACCCTAGGATTACTTCGGCTCACCCTACGGTCTCTCCAAGCTCACACTACGATTGCTCCAGCTCACCGTACGATCTCTCCAATCTCACCCTACGATTGCTTCAGCTCACCCTACGATCTCTCCAAGCTCACCCTTCGATTACTTCAGCTCATCCATTTTGAACGATTTGGCGTGCCATAGGCCTTGGTTGGTAGCAAATATATCAAGCATGGAGATTATACAGGCAAGACGGTGGAAATTATGTTTGCAAACAGGACTAAAGATTCGCTCTCGGTCATGAACACTGTCTTACACTCGCCATGTGTGAAAAGGCGACTTGAAGCAGCTTGCTTGTCGGGATTGTCTAACGGTGTAATCCTAGGGTGTAGCTACGTGTTGCTACAGCCTAACCCTGTGACCAATACCCCTAAGCACGTGCGGTCTGTTGAGACGTGGTCTATGAAGCAAAGGTCACGGTCGAGGTCGCTTAGATCCACGAGTTCGCCCATGGACAATTTGCTACCTGGCGAGTTGGGTACGCAGGTACGCAAAAGAGGGGTCTATACGGAATCGCTAGACGGCGATGAGAAGTTTATGTTTAAACGGGGTATCATGTACCGGTGCGCCAGAAAAGGGTTAGATACGTTTAAACAGGTTTCATTCCGAAAGCTAAGCGAACAGAAGTGCTTAGGCTGACACATAAGGGTCTAGTTGGAAGCCACATGGGCGTGGCGAAGACTGGAGATGGCTAGTGAGCGAGTTTTATTGGTCAAGTGTGTATGGGGATGTGCGGAGGTTCTGTTTGTCGTGTGACAAGTGTCAGCGGGTGACACTTCCCATCGCCCATTGCCACTAGGAACCACCCCACTGATCATTGAGCCTTTCTCGAGGGTAGCGATGAATTTGATTGGTCTGATAAAGCCTGTGTCGGACAGTTGAAATCGTTATGCATTAACGATATTTGATTATGCCGCCCGATACCAGGAGACCGTTGCGTTAGAAAAAACCAGACTCAGTTACGGCAGCTGAGGTTTTGTTAGGAGTTTGGTCGAGAGTTGATATTCCTGAATATATACTAACTCTCCAAGGGGTGCAGTTTGTGAGCCCGGTGGTGGACTAGGTAAACCGGTTATTGTCCATTAGACACCGGACTACCATTCCGTATCACTCACTAAGTAATGATCTTGTAGAGCGTTTTATATGGGACCCTGAAGCAAGCTTTGCGAAAGCTGTGTGAAGGTCGACTCAGGGTCTGGGATCGATATCTCTCCGCGTAACTTTTTCGTTTACCGCGAAGTATCACAGGATAGTTTAGGATTTTCACTTTTCGAATTGGTTTACGAGAAGACATAAGGAATCCCATGGCTGTATTGAAGCAGTTGTGGACGAATGAATATGCATCCGAGGAAGTAAGTACAACATATCAGTATGTTGTCGATATCTGCAACAAGTTGGAAGGAAGTATGTAACTTGGCCAGAAAGATCTCCGAGACGCACGGGGACGTCAAGCTAAATATTACTATCAAAAGACGAAGGAACGTCAGTTCGAGGTGGGTGACAAAGTGTTACTGTTGTTGCCGTTGGAATGCAACAAACTCCAAGTTTCTTGGAGGGGACCGTAGCGGAGAAGAAGGGTGGGGAGAACTACTGTATCAGGGTAGGGGATAAAGAGACGCTGTGCCAGCTCAACTTACATAAGCGATATCGCAAAAGAGAAACACCCACAGAGTTTGTGGTTACTACAGCTGTGACTGAAGAACTCGACGACAACGGAGGAAATTCGGAAGTACTTCCTAATTGTCTTTTGACGAGGGAAGAAACTTACGTCGATACTGTCCTTAACGTAACGTTATCGTCAGGGTAACGTAAAGAGGTGGAGTCGATACTCCAAGATTACTCGAGTGTCTTGACAGAACGACCTGACAAGACAGATTTTGAGATCAGTTTGAAGCTGCTGGACGACAAGCCCGTGAAATTCGTATCCTCAACCACACGCGAAATTAGAAACTGTCCGAAATGAAATTTACTCTTGTATCGACTTGGGAGTCATAGAGCCAGCCTAATCAGCGTAGTTCTCCTGTTTTGTTTTGATGCAGAAAAGGGACGGCACTCATAGATTTGGTGCCCATTTTAGGAAATTAAACAGGACAACGGAATTTCAGGTAAAAATGTTACCGGATCCTGAGCCACAGTAGCGTAATATTTTTCGAAATTTGACCTGTCGAAAGGATATTGGCAAATTCTAGTACGAAGTGAAGACAGGGCAAAACATGCCTTTACAACTCCAGATGGAACATACAGTGGGTGGTCATGCCATTCAGGGCCAGAATGTACCAAGTGTCCTCACCCGCATTATGAGAAGGTTACTTGAACCATTGAGGGGAACGGGAGTTTTGAAATTCATAGACGATTTACTCTTAGCAACAGCTACTTGGGACGACCATATCATTTTGCTTAGAAAAGTTTTAGAACGACTCCGACAGACACAACTTTGTCTTACGTACCGCACAACTATCTAACTGCCATGTATGGTTTAGGAAATTAACCTACCTAGGTCACACCCTCTGCGAAGACGCATTAATCCCAGATAGCTCTAAAGTTGACCAACTGAGGAACGCTTAACGACCAACTACTAAGGCGGAAGTTTGATCTTTCTTTGGACTGGCAGGGTATTATTATCGGCATGTCGCTAACATCAGTGCTATTGCTAGCCCATTGACCGACTTGACAAGGAAGGAGGCTCCGACGAAAGTTATTTGGACTGACACATGTGAACTTGCATTTCAGACGTTAAAGGAGAGGCTGACGTTAGAAGCGGTAGTGCAAGACGTGTCAAAGGACTTTGTCTTACGTACGCTTCTTAGAGAGATTTAGGATCATTGCTATTGCAAGAGCATGATGTAAACTTATTTCTAGTTGCAAACTATAAGAGGAAGTTGTTGTAGGCAGAACGTAATTATTCGGTTTCTGAGCAAGAATGCGTGGCAAAAATCTTCGGAACATCTGAATTCCAACGATACTTGTATGGGCTAAAGTTTATTTGGAAATTGATCACCAACCACTCGCTTACTTAGCCCACGCAAGATTGACAAATGGACGGATAATGTGGTGGTCATTATTTTTCAAGCAGTACCAGGTATATTGAAGGCAGCGAGAATTTTGTACAAATTGTTTAAGTCGGCTAGGGGAAGTTGAGGTGAAGGATTCACCTGAAGGCGTTTAGGTGGTAACTCGGATTATATCTCCAAAATATTGGAGAGTAAATATCACAGAACTTACTCTTCCAGAGAGAACTATTGTGATGGTGCACAATTTTGTAGAATAGTTCTATAGTGACTTTCACCTCTGTAGTAAGTTCCACGGTACATTGTTTAGTAGAGCATTTTGTTGGGTTCAGCGCATCGTGACACGTAAACATTTAATTTGAAGTATTGACTAGGATCACTATAGCTCGGCAACTGGTAATTATTAATCTGTTCTGGTTGGGGGCATTAACTGAATTTTAATTAGCGGCCCGGTTGTTTAAAGGTAAAAACCGGAGAAGAGTGTATGTTAACGTGAGATCATAACGGTAAACTGTCTAGAGTTGATTTAAAGCAGAGAATATTTTAGGACATTGTAGTCCATTTGAAACAGTTATGTTCCAGAATATTTATTAATAAAGGCGGACTATCGGAAGAATTTTGTGACTTCTATGGGGCTGATAAGAATTTTGGCGTGCAAAATTAGTAATCCTAAGTGGCTACGCTAAACGAAGGGGGTGTGTTCGCAGACGGAATTCAGGGTTTAAAATAGTCCCGTCCCTCTCGTAGAACTGATCAGTCCAAGTTTTTCTACTGAGGAGGATAGCCTGAGGGACTCCGAGAAAAATTAATAAATAATTTCTCTCGTTAAACGAATTGTCGAAAGGACAAGGGGGTCTTGAAATTTGTGAGACCGGCATCCAGAGATAGGACGTTGGGAATTCCCTGATGATAGCAAGCGAGGGGCTTGGAGAAGCACAAAGGTATTTCTCATTTGCACGCAATGTCTGTTCATGCATGCAAGTCTGTAATTGATGCTGAATCCATTTATTTTAACTTCTCATTTCATTTTTGCGAGTTCAGAAATAGTAGTACGTGTTTTTTTTTGTGATTCATGCTACAAGGATATTAAGTAATATTTCATTAAATGAATGAATTCGGATTTAGTTATTTGTATGTAAAAGAAATCATGTAGTAAGATTTCGTGCAGAAATTCTGACGCACATTGTGCCGATATGCAAATTATCTATCTTAAATGATTTGTATCATTTATGCTGAGGATTGTTTATCTTATGTCTGGAAACGTATGTCAATGATTAATTAGCCAATTAACCTAGTAGGACAAGGAGTGAAGTCCATTAACTCGTGTGTAATTAAGCTGTGAATTCTTTCTATCTGAAACTATAGTGTATCATTCGAAGGTGTGTCGGCTGATAGGACAGCTGGTAAATTTATAGTGTTACGTGTAGGTTCGTACAAAAGTAACAAAAGAAAAGAGTGAAGCCAACAAGCTTTGTAAGTTTTAACAAAATAATTTACTTCCCTAGAAAACAATGTAAATATATGAAATAGGACTTACGGTTTGTGAATATAATCCACAAATTAATCCTAGAATTCAAAAATATAAGTCCTATCACTAAAAAGTTCTAATTGAATCCAGGTTCGAATCTCGATGAAGATCCAATATGGAAGGCGATGACGTCAGATGTGGTCGTTGTACTGATGGCAACAGTTCCTCGTTGAATCACAATTTATAATGTTCCCGTTTAGAATTCCAAAATAAATTTCCGCTAAATGTCTTTGTCCCAGAATTTTTATAAAGAAGAGCACTTGTGTTTTTTCTAGAGAATATAAATTATTAAATCCACAAAATAGAAAAAGTCTAAATCAACTGGCATCAAGATTGAAAAAAAATACCTTGAGATCTAAAGGTGTAAAGTACGACTGTAAAATCTACTAGAAACGTCTGTTTTAACCCGCGATTTTAGATCACATGGTGGCTCACGTGACGGGGCTACGTGATCACTAATTTGAAGAGCGCAGTGAAAAAAAAAAAGGCAATTTTACACGTAGCCTAGAATAGCCCTATCTAAGAATCAAATTCTCACGCTGGAAATAAATAAAAAAGAAAGGCTGTTTACAACTTAGCTAACACGTGGGCCGAACATGACCTTGGTAATAACCAATCATTTTCCCTCGATGTTTACAAACGTCTCAACCAAAGTGAGCTTAAAATAGTGATAAAGTAATAGTTTGCGTTCTAATCAGGTCAAAACAAAAGACTGAATTTTCCCAAAAAAGTCAAATCCCGTGAAAATAATCATTACAATAAGATATAATGAAACAAAAATAAAAAAGATTTGAAAACTAACACACAAGGAATTAAATTACATATACGTAACAATAGCCCAGCATGAGAATGATAGGTCAGAACGGTTAATTATGTCGTAGTACTCAGTTACGAATTTAGATTTATGATGATAGTTGTTTGTGTATTAGGCGAATTATATTAGCAAATTCTGTTGATTTCCGAAAGACGAGATCTGAGGGAAGTGGAAATATGTGTGATCTCGGGGGAAGGAAAACCTGATTTGTGTTTAGTTAAGGTGTTAGCTTTTGAGTTTAAATGAAATAACTCTATACACGCTTGAATGCACAATGGGAAAGAGAGCGCAGTCCGCAACGAAGATTTGTTAACCCGACGATGATGGTAAAGTCAGAGAAAGAAGGAAAGATACGGAAACTCCGACCGATCACTAGCAGGGATTTGGAAAGCACCGGAAGCACTATGTGATGCTGTCATGCCGGCAGTCTAAGTTCGATCTGTCACTCAATCATATGAAGACATTTTTCTATCAGTAACATAACAGTTAAATGAAACTCGCATAATTTTGTAACTCTATTTCTGAGAGAAAGCGAATTATTCACGTGTCATTTTTTTTTTTATGAAATTGATTAAATTTTTGTATTTTACATCCGGGGGCTCGTGTTCTTCTGTTCCATATCTCTGCTCAGTTCTCTGGTATTCCAACACTTAATTTCGCATTTAATTTATTGTTTATTCGATCCGGGCAATAACACCGTGGTCGATCATCTCCTAGATAACGGTAACCAAAATAAACAGACACCCCGCCACCAACTCACAGACCTAAAATTTGATAGGGATTATTTTAACAAAATAAGCACTGCACTCAGCAGTCTTACCATTACGTACCCCCCCCCCCACAAAAAAAACAAACAAAAAACAAACAGACGCAACGTGGGTTGTTTTATTTTAGTTTCTTACTTATTTTCTTACTTATCCAAACAAAATTGGCGAACAAGAATTTCAGCTCGACGGAGCACAAAACTACTTCAGCCAGTAACTTCTGTACACGATAAAACAAACAGGACAGGCACATTAAGGATCAGAAAATTACTGATGCTGTCGTTGGAAAGCTGTTGTTGGCGTTAAATAAAATGCAGAAGAAAGAAAAACAAGTGAAGATATCAGAAATGCAGCTTCATGAGCTACAGACACACACACACAGGACAAACAACCAAATCTGGAGAATTTTAGAAGATGCCGTGTCGAAACCAGCAGGTGAAGAGCGTGGTACCATTTTACCTTGATGATTGTACCGAAGAAAAATACAAAGAAATCATTAAACTTATTTCAGTGTTCTCTGAGAAGATCAAATACAAAAGATCGTTACCAGAAACAAATTACGAAGCTCTGTTGACTCTTAGGCAAGACGTTGCAGACGCGAAGGCACAGTTTAGCAGGAAAGGTGAAAAAACTGACCAGTCACTAAAAAAGCTTGTTGATGAAGGTAAGAAGATCACACCGAACTTCAAAAAAATAATTGATAAACCCAGACCGAAATGTATATAAAGATAATAGATCAAGAGCCAAGACAGGCACTGGCATGAAATACTACAAACACGCATCTGAACTTGTCATGCGGCTGACGTTTCTAGAGTCTGGCAAACAATCTGGCAACATTGGCATAGATGCTGAAAAGGAAACCGTTCAAATACTAAGTATTCATAATTCTAATGTTACATGTAGGCTCGTACAAATGTAACAGAAGAAAAGAGTGAAGTCAACAAGCTTTGTATATTTTAACAAAATAATTTATTTCCCTAGAAAACAATGTAAAAATTGGAAAATAGGACTTACGGTTTGTGAATATAATCCAAAATTTAATCCTAAGAATGAAAAATACAAATCCTATCACTAAATAGTTCTATTTGAATCTAGGTTCGAATCTCGACGACATACAAATATGGAAGGCGATGACGTCAGATGTGGTCCATGTACGAATATCAACAATTCCTCAATTGAATCACAGTCTTTGTTTCCGAATAATTCCAGAATAAATTTCCATGAATATCTTTCAGAATTTTTTTATAAGAAAGTCAACTTGTTGAGTTTCCAGGAGAATAAATTATTAAATCCACAAAACAGATAAAAAACAAACAATCTGGCAACAAATAAAAAAACACCTTGTTCCTTCAAGATATTAAAACGACTCTGACAGAAAAATATTAAGAATGCGTATTTAAACCCCCAAAACATCATTTCAAGTCATGTGGTCGGTTGATCTGGAATGAATGGATTTTGTTTTTTCTTTTCTTGTCGATTCTACTCAGTTCTGCAGATTATTGACTGGATTTATTAGCTGTGTCAATTCCACACAATGTACTCGAGTCTGTGATTTGAGCAGGGAGGGATGTGTCTTGCCTCTGCTGCATGTGTGTTTCTGTTCTGTCATTGAATGTTTGAAATCATAATGTAGGAAAAATATGAACTCGTTCAATTGTAATTATCAAAAGATGCTATGGAATATCACTTTCATTCCATTTTGAGTGTAGTAAGGAGAATGAGAATGTTATTGCAGTTGGAAATGTATTCGAAATTACAGTACAGTTTTGAAATGTATAATCAAGTTTTAGAACCCTTGCCCTCAGTACCCAGTATGTTTTTCTATGCTATGTTTATATGCCCCAGAGATCACTGGTCATAGTCTGAACCATTCCATTAGCGAAAGGTTACGAACATTTCTCGTAAAAAACTGTTTAAATGATCATAATGGTATTTTCTAAACTGCGTCTCGCACGTTTGCTGTGGGCACTGCGAATATCACGTTCATTCATTTGCTTCTTTGAAAGTTTCATTTGTGACTCAGTAAACTCGTCCACATTGTTCACTTTATCGTATCTACTGTCAAATAGAAGTAACAGCTGCTTTTAGTTCATCCACTAACAAATTTAATAAATTAAAACCTAAAACATCATCTACTTTCGTGTGCATATTTTGCTCACAAAGTAGTTCCTAATACACAATACTATTTTAGGCACACGTGTCCAACACCTGCGTGCAATATCAAGGTGTTCAGTATCGTAAAATATTGCACGATTCTGACAATTGTAAAGTTAACAGATAAAAGGAGTATAAAATAACACTAAATACGAAGTATTCATAATACTAAATATTAAGCATTAAACACAACTTACTAAGTAATCCTGAATATAGTTAGACTGAATATAGCCATGTCGCAAACTCTTCTTTTTAACTTCACGATTACGCAATGAAATAACAATAATTCTACTGTCAGATACAGCATACCCTTATAGTTATTTCAGACATGCGCTATTAAATTGCATTAATTTTGGCTGAATGTTTAAATTCATGTAATGATGTTGCAGAGAGGAAAATAAATCAGGTATTTTACCTCAGCTGATGACGTAGAAATTTTGCCAGCTGTAACTAATATTGTCAACATATAGAAAGAAATTGTCAATAACAGCCCTTCGCATATGATTGGATTTAACTCACAATTTCTACAAAAAGACGGTGTGCAAGATGGTGATGTGCCTATTAACAATGAGCGACGTAAACAGTTTATTGATAAATTTTCTGCTGCTGAAGGGTCCAATAACACACAAAAGGCTACAGAACCGTTATCCATAGCATCAGTCCTAATACGCAACCATGATCTGTGATGACAGTAAAGCTTTCGCAGCTTATTTTCTATCTAGTTAATTATGTGTATACAGTATACCGGAATTCGATAGCGTCCTGTGTGCGTCATGAACTTAAGCAAAATTAATAGGACGTCGGTAGCGGAAATAAAATATCATTTAAAGAATTCGTGAACTTTATTATCTTTTTTTCATATAGACGTTTCAATACATGTGGAAAAAAGAAAATATGGTATGGTAGATATCAAAGTGAAGTGGACAATAATACCTGTTGCACCAACAAATTGTCATGTCACTGGTGATTTTTTACATTCGATGTTCTAAGCAGAAAATTGACCGTGATCGTGTAACATAATCTGATTTAATTAAATTTATATAAATTACATAGTATTGCTATGACTCTATGGACTTAAACTAAGTAACAGAAAAAAGAGACAACCGACAAATTTTGTAACATTCAACAAGTAATTTATTTCCCTTGAATATAAAGTGAAAATATAAAACATAACGGGATGAAGTCGTTGCTTTTAGGGTCTTTCATAAGAATTATATGTTGTATGATGTGTCTAACATCGCCATTCCCATTTGCTTCATACATATCAAAGACCGAATGCTGTCTATACGCCATGATATATAATATATTCCCTATATCTCTCTCTGTCTCTCTCTAATTGCAAATTTTATGTACGCTGACATAAACAACACAAATGTCAGCGTTTCGCATGTAGCATATGAAAGGCGGCTAATTCGATTTCTTAGGTGTGGTTACATGCGCGAGAAAGATAATAGAAGTTTTGCAGACGTCCAGTTTCGTAATGGGTGCTTACGTTGAGAAATATTTCAATATTTTTAGCAGCTACGGAATATTTCGGATGTCTATCGTATTGCACCTAGTGATTAGTATGGACGGCTCTTGAAGGAAGATCTCGGATCTAACGAATTATATTGTCTACCCGTAACCTACTAACTTCCTGCGACAGTTGGGACTGTGTTCACATCAGAATATAGGCCGAACGTGCAAACTGTTGTAGAGTCCAGTTTGAACTTCACCCCGAATAGCAAGGTAGACTGGACTATTAGTGAGACATAAAGCCTTTCAACAGCTATGCATAGAGAAACGCGCGCGCGCGGGCGTGTGTGTGTGTAATTTAGATTTTTAATGTATCTTAAGACAATTTTAGCCGTATCGCTAAGATGTCTGCGATATGTAGCATCATGGCCCATTCAGTCACATTATCCTGACACTAGGCCGACCATTTCTAACACAAATCTCTTAATGCTGAGCGCCAAGCGATGAAGCTGCTAGTAACATTTTTATAAATCTTTGGTATGACTCGGCCAGGGTTTGAACCCGAGACCTTCCGAGGCGGACGCTCTAATTGCATAGAGCGTCAACATGTCCTCTGTAAATAGGCATTATACTATATTACTAAGTTTGTGGTCAGGCAAATTTGCATATTTAATATTGCTAAAAATAGAATGCATTCAAGAGGGGTAACTATTGAATGACTAAAACGCAAGCAAGGGAAGAAACTCTTCCCTCCTTAAAGATAAATGCAAGCAAGGGATGTAACTGTTGTCATCCTAAAATATATGTCAGTTAGGAAAGTTCCTCTTGTGTGACTGCCAATCATTTTTGTCTAAATTCATTGTATAATCATCATCTGATATCATCTTTGGAACAAGAATATAGGCAACACTTCACGTTATTATAGGGCTCTCAACCCCATGCGTTATTACAATCGCACAGCAAGGCTTTTTCCAGTAAAAGAATGTGCAGGCAAAATTCGTTTCCTAATGCGAGCTCATGGCGACGCTTGCCTCTCTTGATGATAACGACAATTGTCTACGCTTTCAGATTATACAGGAAATGCGTATTGCCGTATTATAATGACCACACTGGTGTATTCATATCCATATTTTATTATACTACTAAAATAAATGACAGAAAAATAATTTAAAATAAATAAGGCAGTCAAAACAAATTATAAATCGTTTTGGCATGAGCAGAAAAATGATCACGACATCAATATTCCATTGATAACGCCTATCATGGAACACTTACCGCTGGTACCTTAAAGCCTAGCTGTGTTTTGCCTCAATTTAGAACACGGGAAAGATGTGACGAGAAAGTCGCGGTTAGACAATAAAACAGAATATGATGATCAGGTTTTCTACAATGATTATATTATCTTTTCTATTTCATTAGCTTCTTTGCCACACAGTACCAAAATTTAACAAATGGGGGAGGGGGTAATATTTGGAATAAAGAATGTTTTGTGGTGGTGAGGTGGGGTGGTTAGTTAAATATTATAATCTTTTATTTAGCATGGATGTGGCTTTTAGGCAAATAGATATATTGGTCATTGAAAGACTTTCTGACAGGAAAAGGGTCATGCCATGAGAGAACAAAGCAAAACATGTAGATAACATTTCAAACTTACTTAGGGAGTCCAAAAAGAAGCGTATTCTAAATTCGCTGTAGTACATGTCTGGGTGCCTTTCCGAGCGAATGAGCGACACGTCAAACCGGAGGAGGTGCTGGGTGGTAAACATTCATATATATTTTAGACTGTTTAAATAGTTTCGATTTTAAATATAAGTAACATTGATGTAGTAGGATAAGTTAGAGAGCATACTAAAACTCCATTCTGCTGCCCATACCCCATATAGCGTTGTTTGGTGCACCCATGTTATGATCACTTTCGTATTATCCCATTATCAGTGACCCGAATTTCGGGTTGCTAACAAGATGTAAACAAAAATGTAGATGGTGTTTAGTTGAATAATATGATTCAATTAGATATGTAAGTACGCATGTACAGTGAGTCAGCACAATTACGGCAGTAGTACTGGGTAAATTTATGCATCATAAAAGAAGCGTACAAAACAAGGATAATGATAAAAGCAATTGATAACAATAAGTGGAAGCATTTAGTATTTCTGGCATGAATCAACCAGAATGTGAACTTGTTCAGACAAGAATTGAATGTTTTTCATCCCATTCTCCAAGCCTAATAATTGGACCAATAAAATGGCATTTTGTGTGATTTTCGGATATTGTCTCGCCACGACAAGAAAACTAGGAAAATAATGTGCCCGAGTGTACGTCAAAAATGTATTACGATTATAGGCCTTAAAATATGTTACAGAAAGAAAAAGCGAAGTCAGCAATTTAAGTAAAATCAACAAACAATTTATTTCCCTATGTCATCAAATGAAAAGTTAAGAGACACTTACAGCTTTATAAATTAGATTCAAAATAATCCTAAATTTCCTATGATAAGTCCAAAAGAATAGAATGTTTCGTATAAATTCCAATAGTCATGGAAGTCCTGATGTACCAATGTGATGCAACACAGCATGTCTTTGAATAAATTCACAAGAATTCCAAAAATGATATGTTAATCCAAACTCAAAGAACACTTAATAATTCCAATTAATAATTTAAATAAATAATTCCTTTCGAATTTTATCTGGGCACAATTGTTAAGGATTCCCATAGACTTATAATAAAACAATGAATTATTTTGTTAATCAAACTCCTTTTTAAACATATTTTCACTGGACCTTTAACCTAATAGAAAGTAAAGATTTCCAACTTTGCCTCACGATAAACAAGATTGACTTGAACTCTTGCTATGCAAGGACGATTGTTTATAGCATGTTCTGAACTAAAAATCTGTCAGCATGGTATTAACAATTTACAATCGCGGATAAAAGTTAGTTCTGTTGACAGATGATCAAGATTTAAGCTACAATTTTCAATCATGCACACAAGTTAAGCAAATATTAGAGATATACATAACAAATGTAATACCCCAGCAAGTATAATACAGGTAAGCATGTCTGCTCTTATATGCCTACACTTGCATGATGTATTCAACGTTCTAAATCTCTCTTGATATCTGGGTGACTGGGAGCTTTTACATGCCTGGTAAATTTGGCTGACAGAATGCTATAATGAATGGGTAATGCTCAGATGCACAAGCTGTTCAAACTCGTCACTGAAGAGATCATATGCTACGAACAACACTACCCATCTGATCTTGTTGCAACTGAGCAGCACTAGAACGCAAAGTATTGTATATAAAAATAAAGTGTTCACGTGACCAAATATGCCACTTTTCGGAATTAAAATCCCAACTGTCCTAATGGAAAGGTATGTAAATGAAAGGACAGTTTATGGGAGAGATGAAATAAATTTAACGAAAGCAAAAGGGAATCGACTTAGCCGTATGTTAATATGTGCATAAATATTAGTCGTGAGGTGCCCTAAGAACGGGAAAAGGTTCCAATGCAAACATTAAGAAACGGGTCATCAAGCGAAAGAATAAGAAAGATACGATAGCATTGGTCAAGAAAAATGCTAATTAATAAATTCAAGCAAGCATTTCTAAATATATTATAATAGCTTAGCCGCCGAAAGTCACACACACACACACACACACACACACACACACACACACACACACACATTTTGGAGGGAAAAATAAATTTCTACCTTGATATGCAATGAATTAGGTGAATAGTCACTGTGTCTCAGTGATTTCATGTTTCACGTAACCGTCATGTTTGTTTTACCACGGCCATTCACTACCTATCAACGAATATATTTGCGTCTTATCTCCACGTACTTTGCTTTCAAGAAGGATAATTTTCTACACATATTAATGCATAGTCTGTTTGATTTATAATATAATCCATTTTATTTTTAATTTTTTTCTCATTTTGTTTTAATTTACACAAGTTTTAATACCAAAATGTTTGGCCTTTAATGTTACGTAATTCAAAAGAAAGTTGAAATGTTTTCATTCACCAACTGTGTTTCATTTTCACATGTATTTAAATTGTCAAAACTCCCCTCCCTGGAAATATGGAATCAGTCCATTACTCACACAGACAAGTTTGAACTTATACAGGCGGAAACACAGTTTCTCGATATCTGCATTATAGTCCACGAACTGAGTGTGAAGCCATATCTACATACAATTATGTATACACAGCATCGTACAGAGAAATTCTCTTTCAAATTGCCTCTCTTACCTCCTTATTTAAGGAAAAATATATTATCTCAGCTGGACTGTATAAAACAAAATCGAAGCATTGTCAGAAGTTTTGAAATAACGCAATGTCAACACTGTTTAAGCGCATTAAAGAACCGATTAATGGTGCAGGAATGACTGTACATTTTGCATTATTATTGTGCAGGTCATTAAACTATTTTAAGGTACCAACTTATAAGCTTAAATCATGCATAAAAGCTAAGGATTAACCGAATTCAGTTAATTAGCAACGAGCGATAATGCCTACAATGTGGAGACATCTGTACTGCACATTCCGAGGTCATGAACTGCTACGGAAACATCTTAATATAACCCAATGATGCAATCCAGAATGTCTATGAATGAGTGTATTCCAAACGTCAATGAGCGTTTTATTAATTGCAATGAATATTTCATATACATTATTCCTCTCGAATCTGATTTCAGTTGCATAACTGTAAACACTGATCACAAATGGATTCTCACAGAATGACCTAAACATCTTACTAGACTCATAACGTAACATAATATGAAGCACTCCAATGGAATACCTAGTATAATTATAAAAAAAAAGACTGGCCTTGTATACAAATGCGATTTAAACATTCTATTTACAACTTAAATCATTGATAACAATCAAGCACACAATATAAGTTAAATATGCAAAATGCGTTCACTCATAAAGAAAAAGAAAGATATATACAATAAAGTTTTCTTTTCCGCATTTGTCAAATATGCATATGATACTATAATAATTAAAGTTACATATGGAGATGTCTTATGTTATTACTCATTTGTCTTCATCTAAGTTACATAACGGAGCCAAAGCAACAAGTTTAGCAAAATCAACAAATAAATTTTATTTATCTAGGTTACAAAGTGGAAATTTAAGAGGGACTTACAACTTTGTGAATTATATTCCAAATAATCCTAAATGTTCTATGACAAGACAAGTAGAGAATATGCCGAGTGATTTCCAATAATCTTGAATGAGTTGATGTATCTTCTCTTTGTATTTTCCTTCCATTTGACAAGTGTGACAAATCGACAGTATTTGAAAACATAAGTTTTAAATTTTGGCCAATAAAACTGATTCGTGAAACAGAACTTTTAGGTTCCAACAAATAAAAATGATCCAAGATCTCGTGATAAGACTCTTTCACTCTTAAATGATCCGCCAATGGAGTTTAATTGGCTAGATATAGAATTTCCAGTCTATGTAACTTAGAAACAACCACGTGATAGCTCACTGACCACTCGTCGCCAGCGAGCATTTCAGGTGGTCTCCATTTTCTCATAAGGACCCCAATTTTCACAGTGTAACAGACTGGAATTTTTGTGGCTTCAGTGTCAATAACATCCCTATGAAATAAATAGGAGATCTTAAGATCTTGTTCCTGTTCGACAAAGAGTAATTCTGTCTTGTATCCCTCATAAGAATATAAAGAATGTGTTGTACAAAGAAAATAATTGTGATCAGTAATTACCAATGACTTAGTCAGCTAAAGGAAAAATTTCTACTAAGACTTACTAATTAACGAAACTATTGTGATTCAGGGAATAATCATCAGCTGCGCTAGCAGCATTTGGGTTTGTCCATTTTCATTTCTTGAATTCCTAAACCTTGACGATATGCATCGTGTACCAAGTCATAATTAGGATATATGCTTTAACCTAATCATAATCAGCACTCTGTTATACCGTTGTGTGAAGTGTAGACCTGACGAGAGTTGCCAATAAGTTCACTTTAATAATAATAAAGTCCAAGAAAAGAAAGTCAGATCCCGGACTAGCCCCCAGTTTTTTTACGTTTATGGATCTTAAAGATTTAACAGAAAGAAAGTGTAATTTATATTTGGTTTGTAGCGTGTGTTGGTTTTGTCCATGATTATATGTTATGCATATTTAATTTGTATTGTGTGATAGACCATTATCCATACTTTTGGTTAGGAGTTGTCTTCTCGATATATATAGAACATGTTGCATAGCTAATTTTTTCTATGATTTTAGATTATATATTAAGATCATTATTAATTCGAAGTAGACATGTTTGTGTTGCCTTTTGACCTTGGAAATTTTCTTGAAGGTATTTTTTTTTATGAGAAAATGACCCTTATCTTGGCAATCTTATTGTCTCTTAGTAATTTTATATTAAGAATGTTTACATCATAAATGTTCATCCCATATCTTAACATCGGTCTTGTTGGAATTAATTTTAGCTGTGTTTAAAGTTAATTTTACGGGATTTATTTATTTAAATTACTCACTGGAATTACAAAAAGCTCAATAATATTTTCGGACTAAATCACTATTTTGTAATTGTTGTGAATTCATTCAAGGATATTTTTGATTATATTATTGGATATATCAAGACTATTAGCACATCAACACTATTCTAGGCTATTAATTCATCAGCACAGTCAAATTGGAATTCGTTCGGAACACCATTGGAATTCATTTGGAATAATCTGTACGTTTGGACTTGTGATAGAGCTTTTATAACTATTTGGGATTTAATTCACAATACTGTCAGTTCTTTTAAATTTTCACTTTGTGTCCTTGGGAAATAAATTATTTGTAGAATTGTACAAAACGTCTTGGCTTTGGTTCTTTTCTGTTACTTAGGGTAAGTCCATAGAGTCGTTACAAAAGTTAAACCAACAATTTGAATAAAACCAACAAGCAATTTATGGTCTCCAAAAATATAGACTGTTCCTCATGAATTCAAATTGTCTTGAATGTCCCAGTGTAACAAACTGATGCAATCCTGTCATTGAAAAAGTTCACGCACGTTCAAAATAATTTATTAATCCGAATGTCAATGAGCACTTAAGTAATTCCAATGAACATTTTAAATAAACAATTCCTCTCGAAACATATCTGACAGACTGATCTGAAACAGGAATGAATTATTTGCTTCTCAAATTCCTATTTATATAAATTCTCTCTTGGCTAACATCGTAAGGCATTGGGAAAAATTCCAACGGATAAACTTAGTCTAATTGTAAACAAGACTGAACTTGAACTCTTGCTACGTAAACATTTTGTTTACAACTTACAATCATGCACAAGGGTTAGGTAAATGAACATTCTGCTAATAACGTACAACCTAGAGAAACATTAAAGCACACAATATAAATTAAATATCCATAAAATATTCTTATAAAGTCGAGTTTTACTAAACATTTAATGCATATGTTTTAAACTAGTTTCAGTGTATTTTCATTTTTGTTGTTATTGTTTATATTGCCGCAATCTTGAAGTTTTATAGTTGTATAATATGATGATTCAAATATGAAACCTACTGATAACAATTACCAAAAGGGACATAAATTGTTCCATAGCCAGTATCTTGTGGTCTTAACTGCCTATATACCAACATGTTTGTCACAGATCTGACAACCATAACAAGATCTTCCCAGTAACACAGTCGTTTTATTTTCGTAATACGGTATAAGAAAATATCTACTATTGTCAAGTTTGAAACATGCATTTGAAAAGATCCAAATCTCGAGACGGATGCAGCAACTGTAAGCATTATGTTAAACTCAAAATTATTCAAGTACACTTAGACCTTAATTACTTCTAGCACAGTTTCACAACC